>JAAAKG020144567.1:0-11093 GCA_010014905.2 Druon quercuslanigerum
TAAAAAAATTAAAAATATAAAAAAATTGAAAATATAAAAAATTAAAAAAATGTTTAATTGAATTTTAAACTAAAAAATGACCATTTTTACCCAAAAATAGAATAGTTACATTTTCATTATAAAAAATTATGAATCAATAAAATAGTTGTATTTTTAACTAAAAGAAATTAATTCCGAACCGGAAATATAATAGTAGACTTTCTAAGTAGAAAGATTTAACTTTCAACGAAAAATTGTTGGATTATCTCACTAAGCGAAAAAACGAAAAAAGTAGAATGTTTCTGAAAAAACGGGGATAAAAGATGATTTTTTTTAAATGGAGGTAAAGGGGGGGAACAGAGGAAAGAATGTGATGTCTTTATTTATATGCTTTACTTGTAAAATAGAATCAATATTTTTTTTTTTAAAGTATTGCAAAAAATTTTTATTCGCATTTATATTTTTCATTCTGATGTCACAAAACCTGTTACCCCCTTGGGAGGGTGACGCATTTTTAAAAGACTCTTTATTATGTTCCTTCAATTTCAGTTGTCCACACATAAACATCTAAAGAGGCAAGTTTTATATAAATAAATAATTTTGTTATCGTTTTTATACTATCAAGCCATCCCGATTCTCATCCCGTTCTTCCGAGGATGAAAGAATTCATATGAGAAGACTGAGCGACACAGGTACCTGATCAATCACTCTAGCAATCACCCGAGGTGAAGAGCTTCACAAAGTCATCAAATGTGATAGATTACACAAAAACACGAAATGTCACTGATAATCCTGATAATCCGAGATCGCTCGATGATTTTGAATTTAAAGAATACCCTTAAAGTTGGTTTCTTCGGACAAAATACAATGATCAGTATTTTCTAGTTAAAAGCGAAGAAGCATGTTGATAAATAAGATCAAGGAAGTTTCTTGACCATTTCTTGGAATGAGAGAAAAATAAATTAATTCTCGAGACAAACTGCTCTTACTGGCGAGAACGACTGACTCGACTCGACCAAATGGACCTGGACACTTGTTCGGACAACGAACGTTTGTGCGAAGACCAGTGAACTGCAGTGAACTCACTACACCCATTGTCAGCCGCGTCTGGATCTTAAGTGGCCCTTATTACTTCGCGTGTCAATTTCCAAGTGTCAATCGATCAATTTATTTTTAAATTCGATGTATATATGCGTTTTTATTTTTGCACGAAGTCTGTTCTTTCAACTATTTAAGGGGTGACATTTAAGTAAATCCAGCAAAAAAGAAAGGCCAAATTCATGAGTGGATTGAGAGTGACCTACATAATGGAATGATGTGCAATTTAGAGGCATATTTATTCACTTTATGGACAATTAATACCAATAATAAAAGTTAAAGAAATAAAATAAAAATAGGCGGAAATTTTTCTTGGAGAACTTAAAAATCCAATCCAATTTTAAAAAGCGCATGGCGCTACTTTCGATTCATTCTTGAAACAATATCGAAACTACTCGAAACAAATTGAAACTATTATTATTGTTGGACGAATTTTCATCGAAAACATATAATTTTTAAAAAAAGAATGGAACAGTTAAATTTTTAGTTAAAAAGATTAATTTTCAACTAAAAAGATGAATTTTTAACTAAAATGGTGGAATATTCAAAGGAAATAGTTACATTTTCTGTTTACAAAAATTAATTTTCAAGAAAAAAACAAACATTTTTCAACTGGAATTATGTTTAAGTTTTTAGAAAAGAAAATTAATTTTCAGCCAAAGAAGAAACAAATTTTCAACAAAATATCTTATTTTTCGATCATGGTCATACATTTACAATTAAAATCATGAATTATTTACAACAACAAAAATAATGTTTAAACAAAGAGTTTATCTTTCAACCAAGTAATTAAATTTCCATTCCGAAAAAAATGAATTCTAAACAAAAAATTGACGATTTGATATTTCAACGAAAACATATTTTAAGTTATAATCAAAACAGTTGAATTCACCCAAAAAAGATGACTTTTTAACATGAGCTGAATTTTTGACAACAAGCGATCATTTTTCAAACAATAATATAGTAACCGTTAAGTTTTTTGTTAAAAAAAATAATTTTATACAAAAAAAAAACGAATTTCTGACAAAATAGTTAATTAATGTAATATAAAGCTGCTTTTAGAAATAAAGAATAATTTTTATTCAATTTTCTATTGAAATTTTAAAAAAATTGAGCACGATCTGAAAAAAAATTCTCGAAACTATCGCAATCTCGAAACTATTGTTGTCGGACTACCCGCGTTCATGGTTGGATCTGTTATTCCGTTTTTCGGTATAAAATAAAAACTTCTATATAAAAAATTAAATGTTTCGATTTTTGAAAATTTCTAAAAAAAAACCAAATGGACGATTTTAAAGCAAAAATGTTCAGTTAGCAAGCTCACAAAGTTTTATAAAAAATTCGATCAATTTTAAGAAACACTAATTACAAATTTTAAATAGATTCAAAATTAATTTAAAGCTAAAAAATATTTTTTAGAAGTTAGAAAAATCATACATTTTGGGATTTTTGGAAATCACAATTTTGAAGCTTCTTTTCAAATTTAAAAAGATTTTACGATAATAAAAAAATTCCTTTTAATTCCTGGCAAAATCTATACTGATATTTTATTTTTACAAATGAATTTTAAAAGAAAATGAACAATAATTTCAAAACATTTGAAATTATTTCCTAAAATTTCGAAAAAGAATTTCGACGATTTTAAAGCGAAAATGTACAATTAGCAAGTTAATTGAAACTTAAACAAAATTTTAAAGTTGAAAAAAATGTTAATTTTTCAATATTTGTAAATAAATGTTTTAAAGCTTCTTAAGCATTTCGAAAAGTTTTACAATTATAAAAAATATTTCTTAAAAATCATGGGATAATTAAAATTGATGTTTATTTTTTAAATTTAATTTTAGAAGCATATTTAAAAATAATTTCAAACATTTCAAAATATTTACAAAATTTTTAAAACAAATTCAGGATGATTTTTAATTTTGTAAATAATTTTTAAAGCCATTTAAAAATATTTAAATGTTTTGGAAATTATTATAAAATATTTTGAAATTTAAAACTTTCAAGAAGTTTGAAAGGTCTTAACGAAACAAAAAAACCTTTCTTGAGATTCCTGGAAAAAATTATTTCATTTCGAAAAATCAATTTTTAAAGAAAATTTAAAAATGTTTTTAAACATTTAAAAAAATATTAAAAATGTCGATAAAAATTTGAAGATTAAAGCTCAATTTTTTTAATTTGCAAAGATTTTTCAAAATTTTAGAAATGATTCGAGTTAGTTTAAACTACATAATTAGAAATAAACATTTTTTGGTCAAGGACTTACTTTGTTAAAAATTCATTATTTTTTTATTAAATTCATTATTTAAGTTAAAACTTCATCTCTTTGCTTGACAATGTCAATATTTTGTTAAAAATTCATCTTTTTTGTACTTACTACTAATAAACTAACTAATAACTAACTAAAAATAAAATTGGTAAACATTTTTTTTTTTGGTTGTGGATTCAGATATTTTGTTTAAAGTTTTGTATTTTTTGCCATGAATTCAACCGTTTTTTTAAATTACAGATTATAGTAAATTTTTGAAAATTCCGCTAAGTTCTTTACATGCGCTTTTTTATCAAAAACATATTTTTTATAAACATGATTGAAATTTAATAATACATTTTACTATTTAAATTAAACGATGTGAGGTATATACACTATAAATATACATGCTATTTATGACAATAGTTTAAATCTTGAAAATTAAACATTTTTGCTCAATAAATTTTGATAACAATTTTCAAAAGCCAAAGAAATTTTAAAAAATGTTGAGTAGATGTCCAAAAAAGTAATTTTTTCTCTACTAATTAAATTAAAAATTTTGAAAATAATTTTAGAATTTTTTTTGAGAAGATTTACTACCATAAAATTTTCTTATTTTGCGAAATTTAAATTTTTGTCATGTATTGTCAAATATCAATCAAAAGTTTTTTAATATTTTCATTGCGTTATTTGAAATTAAATTATTATTTTTAACAACAAAAACATACTTAAAACGATAAATTTTTAAGGAGAAAAAAATTAACAAAAATAAGACAAATTTTCAACAATATAGATGAATGAAAAAAAATATTATGTATACTTTCAAAAAAAGAGATAAATTTCCAACCAAGAAAATTAAAAGTGTACCAAAAAAGAGAAATTTTCGACAATAAATGGAATAATAAAATTTTCAGCTGACGAAAAATTAATTTTTAATATAAACAACTAATTTTTAGTCTAAGAAATTAATTTTCAACCAAAAATATTAATTTTCCGCCAACAAATATTCATTTTTAACAAAATGCGTGAATTTTCACGCATTTTCACGCTTAAAAGAGTTTTTAACCTAATTTAAAATGCTTAAAAGAATTTTCAACTTAATAGTTACTTTCAACCAAAAAAAATTAGTTTTTCGCGAAGAAGGCGAATTAGCCACTAAGAATATTAATTTTATACTAAAAAATACCAAATTTCAGCAAAACAGAAATTTTCAACCAAATAGTTGAATTTTCAACTGAAGAAATTCAAAGCAAATTTTTAGTTCTGATTCAGGGGAAAAATGTTATTAAATGTTCTATTGTACCTTGAGTCTTTTCAAAAAATTTATTAGTTTATTTGGAATGTCATTCTTCAGGATTAAAACAGAAACTACGCGTCCTATACAAAAAAAATGATTAACAATTAATTTGTACTTTGTTTTTGGGACTAAAAATTTTTGTCTATTCATTTTTTTTGTATCTTGTATAGTATAGCCGAAAAATGAAATTATTTTATTTTTCATGGAACTTTTCACGATTAAAACGAAAAATATGTGACGTATCAGAAAATGGTTCTGAAAAACTTTCTTCACATTTTTGATGTCGGATTACTACACAGGCGACGAGTCATATTTTGTTAAAGAAAAAAATTAGCATGAAAATCCTGTACATCATAAACAACATTCACAAATCATGAAACATTTCTGTAAAACCCATAACAAAATGTTGGAAAATAAGCCGATTTTTTATAAGGAAAAGGCAATTAGTGTGCGCCTAATTATTGGGAGTTAGCTTTAAAAAACTCGTAAAGGATTGTAGAATAGTAAAATGCTAAAAAAATGATATCAAATTCTAACTATGTGCCTGTTTAAGAGAATTGAATAATTTCATATCAGAACCCAATTCTCAGCATTGCAAATAAAATGAAGAGTTTGAATCTGAAAGTAGTACAGGAACAAGTTTGGCTTATGGAAAGGTAGAAAGTTTTTTTATATTTCGACCAAGAAATAAATCTTATTAAACCTAATTAACCTTAATTTTTTTAACTTTCTTGATCGTATCCAATATTTAAAAAATTTCCCCTCTATATAAGAAACCCTTTCTTAAGAAATATTGAAATCCCTTAAAATATTTAATACATTTATTGAATTAGAAAAAATTCCTCTACATCCGTGGAACTCTTTTCAAATCTCTTAAAATATCTCAATAAAATCGCGCCTGTTTTTCTGAAAATATTAAAATTCAGTTTTTTCAAAAAATCAACCTTTTATAATGAATTCGTACACGAATAGAAAAGAACTCTTGGAAGTTTTATGCAGACTAAACAATTTTCCTAAGAAAGAGAATTTTTTTCTCGAAAAATTTAGGTCTCGCATTTTTTACATACAAACAACGAAGTCTGGTATCTTGTATCATTTGCGAGAAAAATTTAAAAAATATTTTTAGAGCGATATGAAATCTACTTTATTATGAACTATTTTATGCACTAAAATCAGAACAAAAAATGCTTATAAATCAAAAATTAGACTTTTAACTATATAACTCATTTCCGGCTAATTAGCAGAAAATATATAGCAAAAGCAAATAAAAAAATCAATTTTTCAAAAAAATTACATGGTCAGAAACATGATTTGGTTTACCTAAGAGTAACAAAATGATCATCTTTGTATTAGCAAGAATTAAACAAAATATTGGATTTAATATAAGAATTTTTTCCAATAAAATTTACTTTACAAGTTTTTATTTTATACATAATTTTTTTTTTAACTTTCAATATTTCAACTTTCAATTCAATTTTTTAACTTTCAATATTTTTAGAAAATTGCAGCCATTATGTTCATATACATCTTTTTATAAATTTTCCAAGAGAAAAATCTTTGTAGTCAGATAAATCGTGTGAAAATCCTTGAAATTTTCCGGAACCTCTTTAAAAATACCTTAATATCTTTAGAATTTTAGAAATCCAGGAAATTTTTTAAAACTCATTAAAATCATAGGAAGGATTAAAAATTTTTCCCGTCAAAATTTCTTGAAATCATTGGAAATCAATCGGAATTACTTTAAATAAATCTCTTAAAATCGTTTAAAATCTGAAAAATAAGTTGAAAATTTCGTAAAATCTTATGAAACCACTTAAAAGGCTTAAAAATCTGTGAAAATGGAAAATCCTTCGTATTCTTCTGAAATTTGTTGAAATCACAAAGCATACCGTGAAAATCCCTAGAAATTTGTGAAAATATTTTGGGATTCCTTAAAAACTGTTTAAACCCCTTAAAATCTGTGAAAAAATATAAATATAAAAAATCCTTTGTCTTCCCCTTAAATCAATTGCAACATTTATAAATCTTATAAAATTCAACAAATTCTTTAAAATCCTTTCATATCCGTGAAAGTGTCTTGAAATCTCCTCAAACGTAAAAATCGATGCGAATCCCTTTAATTTGTTGAAACTCTTTAGAAAATTTTTGAAATTTTTTGAAATCGGCTTGAAATTTGTTTAGATTCGTTAAAATGTCGTATATAGTACTAAAATTAAGAGAAATCTAAATTATATTAAAATCAAATTTAAAATCCTATTTAACGTCTAATAATCAAGTGAATGTATAGAATTTCTGAAAATAAAACCAAGAATTTTTGTCCCAAATGGTTTTCTTTTTTTACAATTTTTTAAAGAGTATATTTTTTCAAATTACAATAGGAAAATTTTCTGGCAGTTGTAAAAAAATTTGGTCGTTGGATTTTTGGTTTTATTTTCAGGAATTCTATACAGTAAAGAATTACTTTAAATAATTTGAAAATCGTGGACATTGTTTAGAAATCTTTGAAATTTGGGAAACTCGGTAAAAATTCCTTAAAATCCGTTAAAAAATGTAAACGTAAAAAATCTCTTTGAATATTTTTAACTTCCTTGAAACCTTTGAAAATACTATCATTCCCTTCGAAATTTCGCGAAATCCCTTAGAATCTATTGAATTTCTTAAAAATTACTTTAAATCGATAAAAAATTTTGGAATCATTAAAAATCCTTCAGCATCCTACGAAATTTTAGAAATTCAGGAAATTCCTTCTTAATTTCGTAAAATTCTATAAAAATCCATTGAAAGGCTTCAAAGTCTGTATAAAATGTAAAAAATCCTTTACACACTCGTGAAATTTGTTTAAATTGCAACAAATGTCTAAAAAAAAGGATCAATCCCTTGATGCCGATAAATAAAAATAAATAAATAAAAACCTCATTGGATTTCTTTGATAGCGACGCGCACATGCTGAAAGTGAAAGTGCAAACTGTAAAGGCGTATTTATTCTTCTTATCATTGAAATGTCTTCCATATCCTTTCCTTTTCGTTTTTCAGTATAGGATCAATGGCCTACCAAGGCATACCAAATATATGTATATAAAAGGGTTTTAATTTTTTTTTACATATCATGGAAGCATTGATCTCATGTCCTTATAAAAAAATAAAAAATAAACATATTTAAAAATTAATTTTCTTGACTAAATTGAATAAAAGGTGACTAGAAAGTTTTTTTATTTAGTTATCTTGAACAAAAAAAACCTACACAACACAATGAATAATTGTGCAATTCAAAAAATAAATTATGATTCAGAAAGAAATATTTGAAAACATAAACTTTAAAAAGTCAAATTGTGTAATAGAGTTGCAAAAAAATACTAAAAAAAATCAACTCAAGAAAAATTTTTTCTTTTAATCAAAAGCAGTTGAAATAAAAAATTCATTTGTATAATTGTATTTAAATTAGAGTCTAATTAAACAGTACGTAGAATTTTGCACTGATGCTCGTTTCTAACAGCATTTTATTCTTCATTGTAGGGGTCATTTAAGTACATATTACGCTTTACGTCGGACACGTAAGATAACGGATTTGCTGCAATCTTGTTTCATTGCTCGAGATTGACCGTACACGCAACTGTAATCATAGTACACACCTATATTTAATACTTGTGTAGACATTCTATCCCATTTCCAATTTTTTCACTTACATATATTTTTTAACAACGTTGTTCACCTCATCCTTTCTTCGTTGCAGAACATCACTCACCTATCCCCAAAATTCAGACCAAAATTCTGTCTCTCAAAATAGGGGAAAGAACGTGAATTGTCACGAAATAGGGAAAATAAATAATAAGGGGATAAATTATTTAAAATAAAATGGATGTATAGGGACGATATGGAATTAAATAAGAAAAGCTTAAAATTTCTAGACGAAATATATTGCATTTTCAAAAAAAAAGTTGATTTCCAACCAGTAAGATGACTTGTTACGATAATTAATGCATTTTTAATTCAAAAGGAGGAATTTTAAACAAAATTATTGAATTTTTTACCAAAAAGACGGTTTAAACAAAATTGCTAAACTTTCAAATAAATAATGAAACTTTCAACAAAATGATTGAATTTGTAACAAAAAAGCTGAGTTTTAAAACTAACAATGATGAACTTTCGCCTAAGAAGTTTCATTTTTTCCGGAAGACAAATTTTTAAATGAAAAAGATCAGTTTTAAACTATCAATAGAATATTTATATTTAAGTTTAAAAAATTACTTTTCAACAAAAAAATAAAATTTTCAACTAATTAAATTCAAATCAAAAATACGAATAAATGAATTTTCAACGAAAAAAATAAATTTTCTACCCAAATACATAGTTTAAATTTAAAGCATAAGGATCTCTCTTTTTTTAATTGTATTTGTGATCAAATAGTTAAATGTTCAAGCGAAAAAGACGATTTTTTCAAAGACAATCAAATTTTCCGAAAATAAATAATTTTTTAATCAAGAATGAATGAACTAGTCCACTAAAAATATAAAAAAGTATTAAAATAGTTAACTTTTTTACAAATAATTAAATTTTTAATGAAATAGTTGATTTTGTAAACAAGTAGGATAAATTTTTATTCACAAAAGGTACATTATCAAACCAAATGTTCGAATTAAACAAAAATTTATTTTTATCTAAACAGTTGTATTTAAAAACAAATAATTAGAATTTTCAAGTAAAATAAACGAGTTTTCAACAAAATAGCCGAATTCTCAAACCGTATAGTTGAATTTTCACTAAAAACGATACAACAAAAAATGGAATAGTTAAATTTTCAGTCAAGAAAGTTAATCGTGAACCAAGAAAAAAAATGTGATAAAATCGTTTAATCTTAAACCAATAAGCTTAATTTTGAAAATTAGTTGGATTCTGAACCGTAAGCAGTTGAATTGTCAATCCAAAAGATAATTTATGAAAAAAAATTAATATCTAACGAAATATTTGCATTTGGAACTAAATAGTCGAACTTCCAGCAATTAAAAATTGAATTTTTAACGAAATAATTGATTTTTAATCAAGTATTAGAAATTTCGAAAAAATAACAATAAAATGCAAACAAAAATATTTAAATTTTCAAACAAAAAGTTAAATTTTCAAGACAAAAAGATTAATTTGTTAGAAGATAATAGCATTTAAAAAAATAGTTTTTAACCAAGAAATGTGACTCTTCTATCATAAAACATGAATTTTTGATCGAAAAAAATAAAATGTTAAAAAAACAGTTATATTTTCCAGCAAAAATTTGACTTTTTAACAAAATTTCATTTTTTTCCGAAAGACAAATTTTTTAATGAAAAAGATCAGTTTCAAACTATCAACAGAATATTTATATTGAAGTTTAAAAAATTACTTTTCAACAAAAAAAATCAAATTTTCAACCAATTAAATTCAAATCAAAAATACGAACAAATAAATTTCCAACGAAAACAATTTATTTTCTACCCAAATGAATAGTTTAAATTTAAAGCATAAGGAACTCTTTTTTTAAAAGATTGTATTTTTGATCAAATAATTAAATTTTCAAGCGAAAAAGACGATTTTTCCAAAGACAGTTACATTTTCCGAAAAGAAAGAATTTTTAATTCAAGAATGAAGAACTTTTAACCAAGAACTGGTCCACTAAAAATAAAAAAAATATTTAAATAGTTTTTTTTAACTTTTTAAAACTTTTTAAAAAATAATTAAATTTGTATTCACGAAAGATGCATTATCGAACCAAATTTTCGAATGAAAAAAAATCAATTTTTATCTAAACAGTTATATTTAAAAACAAATAATAATAATAGTTATAATAATAAAAACAAAAAACCAATTATGAAAAAAATTAATATCTAACGAAATATTTGCATTTGGAATTAAATAGTCGAACTTTCAGCAATTAAAAATTGAATTTTTAACGAAATAGTTGTTTTTTAATCAAATATTCGAAATATCGAAAAAATAACAGTAAAATGCAAACAAAAATATTTGCATTTTCAAACAAAAAATTAAATTTGCAAGACAAAAAGATTAACTTTTTAGAAGATAGTTGCATTTAAAAAAAATTATTTTTCAACCAAGAAATGTGACTCTTCTATCATAACACACAAATTTTTGATCGAAAAAATATAAAATGTTTAAAAAAAAACAGTTATATTTTCCAGAAAAAATTTGACTTTTCAGCAAAATAGTTGAAGTTTTAATAAAATGATTCAATTTTGAATAACATAATAAAATTTTAAACCAGAAAAGATCATTCTAAACCAAAAAATATACCATGCCATAGACTTTCCAACCCAAAAGGGTTTACTTTCAAACAAAAATAGTTTCTCATTAAAAAAAAAATATCTTTATTGCGCACTGCCGACTGCGCAGATACACCCAAAAAAAAGTTTTGTTGAATCAAAGAAACTTTCTTTAAAACAAAGAAATTCTAGCATTGATATACGGTCAAAGAAACATTTGTTTCAT
>JAAAKG020144568.1:0-11093 GCA_010014905.2 Druon quercuslanigerum
TTCATAAAATATGAGGCACGCAGTAAATTACAACGTATTACACTTACCTTTCAGAGCTGATTTTTTCGACGAACTAGTACTATGAAAACAATTCGCCTTTACTTTTTCGATCGAGTTCCAAGGCGATGTTTTGATTAAATACTTACGATGCATTTAATTACTTCGGCATGATATCGAAAATAGCTTTCTATCAATAGAAATGCTTTACAATAATCAAATCACTTAAGTTCGTATCACCTGATAAAAATATTTAACTGTCTCATACCTGGGCCCGTCTCATACCTATAGGCACACTCCCCTATATTTGGTTTGAAAATTGGGTAACTACAAAAGTATTTGTTTGAATTGTTTTTTTAGTGTTTCAATATATTATATAATATATATAAAAGAACTATTCAAATAAGCGAATTTTAGACTCTGAATTCTAATTTTAATGAAAACAGAAATAGACAGTTTATTTTAAAAAAAAGGAGTGTCAGTTAAAATTCAAAATTATACTATTGGAAATTCGTTTCATATTTCCAAGTTGACAATAGCATATGTAGCGTTACGTTCAGATCTTTAAAAATCTGTCTTTGAAAGGAGGATTAGGTTTAAATTATAAAAATTAAATCAGATGAAGTATCTAACCATTTATAAATTCTTTGCAAACTAAATTGCACCCAGATCTTATTTTTTTACGCATGATAAAAATGCTAACAGATTCACGCATTCAAAATGGCGACTGGAAATTCGTATAGCCTATGAAAAATCAGAATATACCTATTTCCTTGTTTTATTGTAGAGTTTTTTTTAACTTGCTAAACGCATAAGCATAAGCTCCTCTAATGGAATACTCAAAAATACAATTTCTTTTTCAAGTTCAATTTTTCATAAGAAGTTATTAACTAATTTATTTAATGTTGGAGTTATTTGTTCTCCGAGATTTCAAAATGGTTTTTGTCAACTTTTCATATTTCCGAAACATTAAGTAACAATTTTAACACAAGGAGAATTATACCAAAATTAGAATATTTGCGAACTTATTCAACGCTTCGGCTACGTTTGTGTGAAGTGAAACTTATACAGAGTGTACTTTAGACCTCTCAGAATGAATCTGGATAAGAACTTGTAAAATGGTCAATCATTTACCATAAAAAAAGTGCTTAAAAAATGGGGAGAAACTGATAATTTTACTTGAAGTTCACCCGTAGGTTAACAGGTTACGCAATTTATTGCCAGTGCAATAAACCGCGTCGAGTGGAATTTTGTTGGTGACTCGAAATACAAACTGACCCTAACGTAAGTAGCAGAAAAATGGGACTTTAACTCTGCAGTAATAAATTATTTAGGGTGTAGGGATATAGGTAGAAAAGTGTAATAGAGTAATAGAGTGTAATAGAGTGGATTCGCAGTTTTACTACTTTTATATTACTTTGTCAAAAAATTTTAAAACATTTTAGTGAGCTGAAAAATGATTCTACAACCAAACGAAAAAATGTACATATTCTCATTTGGTCTAGGTTATACGACTTTCCAGTCGCCCATGAACATTTAAACTCTCGCTTTTTTGGACTACTCTAAAGTGCAGTCATGGCAAACGTAGAAGATATTATTGCAGCAACTACGAGGGAGGTGATGAAGGCCATGCAAATTGGAGGTCAGATGGACAACAATGTTAATCATCATAAAATTTGCACAAACGAATAATGCTAGACCAGCAGCGCCGAAATGCAGTAAAATCGTAAATTTGATTCTACTATTTGGCGAAGATAAGGAAGATCATGTTGAAAGATGGATCCGACGATTTGATAAAATCCAAGTGGCCTACGAGATTCCAGACAATATTATCAAACTTCAAGCTTCGAAAAGACTTAAGAAGCGTGTACTAGAATGGTATATCATCACGACCGGAATTGTTGAAAAATCTTGGGTTGAGTTGATAGCTGAATTAACAGCAGTTTACAAGTGTTATTAAGATCCTCTTACTCGAACGAAGAAGATGGAACCCTGATTCTGTAAGGTAGGGTAGAAGTTCTCAACATATTTTCAAAAAAAGTTTTAATTGATTACCAAACAAAGATTTACGAAAAGTACCCGGTGCAAAGTTATATGGAGGACCTGGTTCTAATTTTAAACTGAATAAAGCTGTGATCAACAGAAGTCATTCCGCAACGGAGTCTTCGAAGGGGAGCGAAGGCACTACAGCTGTCATCTAGAGATCAACCGATAAACCCAGAAGTCTATCCAACAGGAAATCTACAGTAGCATCACAGGAGAGAATTCGACTCATCGAACCAGAAACGACGGATAGCGTTCGACTAACCCGTCAGCGCCCCTGGGTGCCATATGGCATCGCTGCGAACGCAGACGCATAATTATTTTTATCGCTCGTGATTTTGAATTTCCCGCGGTGCGACCACTCTGCGTGTGTTATGGAGGTTTCCCCACTCCTATCGGTGCATGTTTAGGCAAGTTCTCGGCCTTCCTTCTACTCTCAGCGCTTGGGGAATACCCTCTGTTTTTCTGCGTGGCAAAAATGTCTTCGAGATCTCGGTAAGTAGGTGATAAATTTTATGTTTGACAGTGTGCTTGTGTAATCCAGTGTTTATTCATGGCTATACAGTGTAGTTGAAACAGTGGTGCAGTCCTTTTTGAATAATCGTTTGTGGAAAGGGAGAGATGCCGATTGGCATTAGTGGGCGGTCGTGTAGTCAAACCACACTATTACAGTTTTCTAAAAGATTTTATTCTAATATAGGTATTTCGTGTCAAGAAGTAGTTTTATCTGTTTGTGCTTTCTATGTACAAGCTGGCATTGACGTCGTGTGCGAAAAACACTATTGATTCGACGTAATGCATAGGTTTTCTTATCCAATTTTAGGAACTTGACTCTGCAAGAGGCTCTTGATTTTGTCGAGGAGGAGGCTCTCGACGAGGTCCATGCTATTTATATAGAGCCACCTGATGCGAACGTCGTCACTGACGAAGATTCTGGAGATGAAGACGGTGGTTTGGTAGACAATCTCTCTGGTAGACAGTTACGATCTAAAGCTAAAGTAGTGTTCACAGGATCAAGGCAATCAGGAAGTGGAAGGGAATCTAATTCGGAATCCGACGTTGACGATTCAACACTGAAGAGAAAGAAGGGCGGTAAGGGCTCCAAACAATTACCTTCCTCGGTCAGAACTTCAGGAAGCACTAAAACAAATCCTGTAAAAAAAACAAAATCAAGTGATAAATGTAGGTTCAACTGGAAAAAAGGTAAAGCACTTCCTGAAAAAAATATATTTTTTCCTGACGCCGATTACAGTGATCTACGTAATCTTGCAGCAGTTGATGTGTTCGAACTGTTTTTTGGACATGAAGTCATCGACTTTTTAACCTTGAAATCCAATCAATATGCTATGTTTCTTAATAATCCATCTCCAAATATTACTCGTGAAGAATTCAAAGTTTTTGTCGCGATACTAATTCTATCGGGGTATAATACTGTCCCTGATAAGCGGCATTACTGGGAAGAGTCATCACATGTTAGAAATGACTTAGTGTTCAACTCTATGAGACGGAATCGCTTTCTGGAGATCCAGCGATATCTTCACTGCGCTGATAATGCTAATCCAATTTTGACTGACAAATTATGGAAACTAAGACCTCTTATAGACGTTGTGCAAAAAGGATGCAGGGCTCAATTCAGAGCAGAGTCTAACTTGGATTATGATGAAAGCATGATAGCTTACTATGGTTACCATGGCTGTTAACAGTTCATCAGGGGGAAGCCCATAAGATTCGGCTTTAAAGTATGGTGCCTGAATACCCCATCAGGGTACCTAGTAGATTTTGAACCTTACCAGGGGACACGCCATCAAGGAAATCAAGAGTATGAAAAACGTTACGGGAAGGCGGCAGCTCCAATGATCACTATGATCGATAATATTCGTGAAGATATCAACAAGCTACCCTACAACCTTTTCTTCGAGAACTTATTTACAGGTAGGTTGAAATGCATTTATCGTAGCACTGCCAGTACAGCTTGAATTCCATTTTCATAATTTCTGTTCTAACTATAATTATAATTATTACTAACCTACTTTTGCAGGGATGAACCTTCTGGAAGATCTCAGGTGTAAAGGCTGCAATGGTACAGGCACAATTAGAGAAAATAGGATTCCCAAGAATTGCGTTCTTAGCAATAAGAAATCATTTGCCAAAGAAGCAAGAGGTACTTACGAATTTTGCTCTGACGCCAAGGCATCTATAACTCTAGTGCGTTGGGTAGACAATGGAGTAGTTACTGCAGCTTCAACACGTTACGGGATTGAACCAGTGTCCAAGGTGAACCGATATTCTAGTGCTGAGAAGAAGAAAGTAGCTGTCTCTCGACCAAGAATCATTGAGGTATACAATGAGAGTATGGGTGGCACTGATCTTATGGATCGGGGTCTGAATCGGTACCGGGTTGGAGTGCGCTCGAAGAAGTGGTGGTGGCCTATATTTTCCTGGCTTGTTGACGTATGCATCCACAATTCATGGGTCCTAATGCGTAAATCAGGTGAAGAAATTTCTAAGTTAGAAGTCAGGCGGCAAATAGTCCAAGCACATCTTGGAAAGCACGGGCTTCTTCCGCATCCTGGTCGCCGTAACTTTATCAACATAGCTGGAAGACATGCTAGAGATATTCTTCGCTATGACTGTGTCAATCACCTCATTGTTCCCACTCCAGAGGGCAGTCGCCGAAGATGTGCTGGAGACTACTGCAAGTCTCAAACACGTTCTCAGTATGTAAAATGTAACGTAGGACTATGCGTTCCGTGCTTTTTGAGTTACCACACGCAATCAGCACATCAGTTCTAGTTCTTTTTCTAGGTATGAGTTTTTTGTGTAGACGTTTAACGTGATTCTATCTTGTATCAGGCTGATATCCATGTTCACGTAATAAATGCAGCGTTCCTTTTTTTTATAAACCCTGTTTTACTGGCATTACCACGATACCTGCACTAACACACATCCCGACACGACGAACGCCCAGTGATGCCACATGGCATCATAGCGTAACTTTTAAACGGCTGGACGCGTCTTGACAAAACCTTGCACGTACTGTATCTATACCGAAGTGATCATTATACTTGAGTTTGAACGAAATCTGAGACAAAAAAAAACCTTGGGCGCTGACGGGCTAAGCAACGCACGGGACGATATGTATTTTATAGAAGCTTTAGTTGATAATGATAGTCCGATGTCCTTGTTGAAAAATAAAGTTTTCTTAAAGATTTCCAAAATTGTCATTTTTTAACGAATCTTAACAGCGAGTAATATATGCGGGAATAAACTATTTTTCTTTTAATATAGTTGGCTATATCCAAGTGGACGTTAGGTTGCAACCTTCAAATGGTAGAATATTTTCGGTTAAATTTGCTGTTGTAACTGACACAACAATTGACTTCCGACTTCCTAATTGCGACTGAAAGTCTCAATGAAAATCGTTCGGTTTTAAAGGAGGTTCTAAAAAGGATGGCGAAACACAAATTGACACTACGTTTAGATTAATGTGTTTTTGGGGTTTTAAAAATTGAGTACTTGGGTTACCTCATTAGTAGCTATGGGATTGAGTAGAACCGAGAAAACATCAAAGCGATTTTATAATATCTTTAACGAAAAGTGCGAAACAAGTTCAACATTTTCTTGGGCTGGTTGGTTTTATACGTCGTTTTATTTCCAAGTTTGCCGTTACAACTAAACCGTTGAATGAACTCTTGAAAAAGGGAACCGAATTTGTTTTTGGGGAAAAAGAAATGCGAGGTTTTGAGACTTTATTACATTACTTGACCACCGAGCCTGTCTTAGCTGTTAACAGTCCTACTCTTCACACGAAGTTACACACAGTTGCGAGTGCAACTTAGTTAGGATTCTTCTAGTTAGGACTCTTTAGCAGCCGCTAGAAGATAGTTATTCACATCCCGTATTTTATTTTAGTAGACGAAATACTGAGCTAGAAAGCAAATAACAATGCTGCGAGCTAAAAGTGCTAGCCATATTTTATGCTTTAGAACGAGTTCGAGTTTACTAGACGAGAATACCGTTCGTAATATTCACCTATTGTAACGGTATAAAACAATCCCTGAATAAAAAAGAAATCATCTCGCGCATTAACCCATGGGCCTTCTTTCTTTAAACTTTTTCGTATACGATAGAATACAGAGGTTCCGAACATATGAGGCATGTCGATGCTCTGAGCCGTGAAGTCTTTGTAATCGAGCCTTTGACCTTCGAACAAGAGATCATGTAGAAACAGTTGTTTGATCCAGAACTGAAAGAAATCCGCGAATCGTCAGAGCAGGGAGATAGTGACAGGTACGAAATGCATAATAGTTCACCCTTCAGAAAGTACAAGGATTCTACTCTTGTCTTTGAACCTGCGACTATGATAAATAGCGTCATTAGATCTTGGCATGACGATATCGATCATGCTAGGGCTGATAAAACTGTCAAATTGCTCTTGAGAGTAATTTGGTTCACAGAGTTGCGTAAAAAATTAAAAAAATATGTAGTTAATTGCTTGAAGTTTTTAATGCATTCTGTGCAATCTGGCAAGAGCGAAAGTGAACAAAATCTATGGGCTAGGGCGAAAGGATCTTTCGAAGCAAGTTTTATCGATCACTATGGACCCTTGAAATCTGCGATTCTTGCCTACAAGCACATATTCCTGGTTATAGATAATAATTTATATAGATTATAGTTTCCGGCAGAGGAAGTTGTTTCACTTCTCAGGAATTTTATCAGTTTATGATTAAGAGGTATTAAACATATCAAAGTAGCAGCTGGAACCCCTTGCACTAATGGCCAAGCTAAACGTGTATTTAGATTCCTAAGGTCAACTTTGTCTAAAATAGTTGAGTCTTCAGATTGGAAAAGGGGGCTAGAAAATGCGGCAAACAACCAATTTTTAAATGATGATGATTGAATTATATTGTTCATACAATTACGGTGAATTAACCAATTTTTTCGATGAATGGCCGATATTAATTGGAGGACCCGATTTAAATGGCAGTTGCAACGCATGATAACCGTTCGACAATCGCAAGTGAGTTTTTTGGAAGTGCAACTCACAATCTTCTTCACTTTACGTGAGGCGTGATACACAAGGAGTTTCCTCACGCTATCAGAATTGTTAAATCGATTTATTAAGTGTTTCATTCAACCCAAGCATCTCGTAGTAATGAATTTATGTAATGAATTTGGTAAAGCCTCTACTGTGAATTAATCACTGAGCACTTATTTTTCCGAGTTACAATACTAATCTAGTATGTTGAACGATTGAATCTGTCGTTCAGTCAATTGTTTAAAAGTCATGTTCACAAGTGTCCGCTGAGACGCATGAACGATAACGGTAATGATTCACTCACATTAAGAGAGACCGTTTTATGAGAATTTTCACTTAACTTTTCGAATTATTGCCAAAGCGAAATCACAGCCATGATGTTGGTAGAGGGGCGACGCCATTGTTGGAGCATGCGCAAGCCAATGTGCACAATGGCTTCCAACTTGCAAGTACAATATCAAGATGGTCAGGTTGCGTAGATTTTCAAGTCTCACTTCCTCAATTTCTATTGCTGAAGGAAGGTTCCTGGCAGGATCGACAATTTTTAGTAGTGACAATTTTTAGTCTTTACTATTTTAAAGCTACAACGAACAAACACTGAAGAGTGTGGCCGTTGGCTTTTGAGGTAGGTCAGAAATTAATTGCGAGCAAGTACTTTGGTTCAACACACAGATTTCAATCAGTAGTTTATTATAATTACTTACTTGGAAACGCGTGTTAGCTAGAAAGAAGGAATACATGAAAAGGAAACTTAAAAATTGTGACAGCAGCCAAGAGATCAATGACAATCAGTACAAGTGCTAATAAAGTTATCAAATTTGCTTCCAGCGACGCTCCAGCTGCTCTTTTAAAGGCTCGAAGTCGAAGCAATATTCCTTGTGCGTATCTTGGCTAGACTTAGTGCAGCTGAAGCATTAGTTGGTCGGGCTACAGGAATAACTAAAACAGTAAATAGTGCAAGTGCTGCAAAACGAGAACTCGCGGAGAGTGCGCGTCATAAATAAACAATTGAAGCTATTTCACTAGGAAAAGTTTTATACCTAAAACGGTGGAAACAAGAATTAGAACTTCATCTGAAACCATATACGCAAGGCTCAGGACTTAAATTTCAGTCAAAAAACTTAAAGTAAAGCTTCCAAATAGACCATTAACTGATTTTGAATTGTTTAAATTTGTAAAAACGTTAAAAGTTACATATTTTCGAGGTGTTTCTATGCGTACTGGATTACCATTGTGTGATTCCCATAAATATAAATCGGCTATTTTTAATCTAGATATTAGAATAATGACACTCCTGTGGGTGTACATTTCTGCTTGAAATTTCTATGTAATCAGATAAACTCTCAAAGTATGTAAATCTACATAAAGGTATTTAGTAATGATAGCCTGGGTTATCTTCTGTGCTAAAAACTTAATATTTTCCTCCAATTGAACTTTCATGAAGCAAAAATTATACTCTGGGTCTTGTAGAGTTTCGTAGTGATAATTTGATAATGTAACAAAGTTTGTTTGTAGTCAGCAAATGTTATTATCCTTAATGTGGATGGTTTGATATCTTTCCCTTTCTCGTTTCCCTCTTTGTGCCCTAAAACTTTATTGGCATAACATTTTGAACTTAACACAACAAATTCAGTTACAGATTTTCCATTTTAGTCATCTTTCATAAGCCTCGAGACTTTTTTTTCAGTAATTTAATTTCGTAGATAGTAGTGTGGAAAATCAAGCTGTCGGTGTCAGTATAAAGTAATTCTGTTGTACCATTGAAGTTGTGCTTCATGTAATTGTAATGAAAGTCATAAACCATTATCTTTGATATTTCAAGAACAGTGAATCCGATATAAACTAGTTAATTAAAATTAATTTTGTTTTACACATTTCAATGATCATCGTGTCTTCACCAATGATAATGCAGCTATGGAAGTTTGGTTTGGCAATCAGAGCTGTTGCACCCCAACTTCTCACCCACTTTGCTACTAAACTAACATCTTTGTGCTTGCTTACATTCTTAACAAAGTCTTAACAAAGACTGAGTATTTTATGACTTGAAGAAAAAAAAATTTTTATTCATTTTTTGTCTGTTTTATGTCAGTATTTAAATCAATATAGGCATTTAACCAGGTTTTTGTTGAAAATGTCAAACTCTGTGAATTTGAACAAATTTCATCTAAACTTTTAAACATTGCTGTAATTTTTGATAATGGAGAATGCAATTTTTTTTAAATTGGTCATAAGTTCAGGCATTTTATATGTTGCAAGAGGAGGTTCAAAATGATTGGTTTATTCAATTAGATCGATCGGTCAATCGAATGTTGAAAAACCGACATTCGATTCATGTCACGTTGGTTTTCAATTTTTCGATTCGATCAGCCTGTCAATCAAATGTTGAAAGCCGAAAATCGACACGCGCTGTCGTCGCTTCGATTTTTTGATTCGATCGGCTCGCCCATCGAATGTTGAAAATCGGACATTCGATCAGTGCTACGGTCGGATCGGTGTTTTCGATTCAATCGTCCGTCGATTGAATGTCAAAAAACTGACATCCAATACTACCTTCGAATCAGTTTTTCGATTCAAATGGCCCGTGCGTCGGAGAATCCCATATTAGATGAGTTTTAAATTGAAATGGTGACTCACTTTTTTACATACTTTCTTTCAATTATGTGACCATAGTCCATCAATTACCCGAAACAAGTCGTTAGTTCCTATAAGTAAATTAATCAAGAATGAAAACTTCAATACATATTCTGCGAACTCCTATACATGTTATTTTCACAAGTGACAAACTTATAATAAAATAATAGTTTTCGCGATGAATGATAAATATTTCTTCTATACTTTTTTGTAACTTTGTATTCTATTGTTTGAGAAGATACAAATTTTGATCATATACTCTGTACATCTGAATTAAAAAGTGCATATTCATAAAGCAATCTCAAAGCTTTAAGCCAAAAATACGAATTTTCTACAAAACAATGGACTTTTTTAACCGAAAAATATGAATTTTCAACAAAGAAAGACGTTAAAATTTCAACAAAAAATTATAACTTGTAAACAAAATAATTAAATTCTTAACTGAATTATAAGATTTTTATTCTATAATCAAAAAATGTAAATTTTCAAAGCTTTTTCTTGAATTCCTACTGAAAAAAAGGCAGGTAATACAATCCAAACGGAATTTAAAACTCCAATTTCAAGCAGCTGAAAATCGAAGAAAATGTAAAATTGAATCTGCATTTAAATGTTTTTCATTTTCAAAACTTGAAAATATAACTGTTAAAAAATAAACGTTTGAAAATGCTATTTCATATTTTTATTTCAATTGTCTAAATTTTAGTATTGTATTAAAGACAAGTGATATTTGGTTTTGGCCGGTGAATAAATAATCAAAGCTAGGGACCTTTAGCAGCTCTTATTATTTAATTTTTACAATTACAATTTTGAGTAATTTAATACTTTAAAATTTTACATTTTGAATGGTTTATTTTAAGATAATGTTTATTTTGAAACCTTTAAAATAAAAGCTATTCAAATTAGAAGACTTCCATGAAGAACTTCAATGAAGAAGAAAATGGAACCTAATACTGGTTCGCTACAATTTTCCCAAATTTTTAAGAAAAAATCTTTTTTATTGTTATTGGAAGAGTTAAAAAGTTTTAAATTCAGAACAGTTTAATTTTATCTGTTTTTGGTTGTTGTTTAGTTTTGAACACTTCAAGTGAAGAAATCTTCAGCTTCAACAGTTTGAACTTTTGAAATTCAACTTGAATTTAAGCTCTCTGGAAATTATAATTTAAAAATTTAATTTAACTTTATTACAAATTTAATATTAGGATATGAATGGTAAGGCCCAATACTAACAAGTTTAACTTTGTAAGCGACTAATTGAAAAACAATAATATGCTAAGAATATTTAATATTTAAATTATATTAAGAAATTTAAAAATATTTTTATAATTTATGATTATAAATTATTGTAAATTTGGTCTGAAATTGTTCGTCGGTTGCCAAACGACTG
>JAAAKG020144569.1:0-11093 GCA_010014905.2 Druon quercuslanigerum
AAAATTGGTTTTTTTTTTCATTTATAGATCTATCTAGTATGTAAAGACGTTATAAAATTATGTTACTCAAATTTAAGAAATTTTAATTAGATTAAAATCTTAGTCAAAAGTCTTAGTTAACGTCCAATCATCAAATTGGTAAAAAGTCCTGCAAAAAACTGTAAGGACGTTATGAAATTATGTCACTCAAAATGTAAGAAATTCAAATTAGAATAAAATCTAAACCAAATTAATAATTAAATTTGGACCACACCGAACAATCAAACAAAAATCTTTTTCCAATTGCTATCTGAAAAAAATTTTGATTAAAAACAAAAATTTCAGACAAAAATAAAAAAGCTGTTCCTGTCGGCTTGAATTATATATTTTTTTATTTTTTATTTATTAATTGATTATTATTTTTTGCCTTGATAAGGGTAGTGTATGAGTGCCGAAACGTTGGTAATGTCATTTTATTATTTTTATTTTTTATTTTCAATTTGTTTTATTTTTTTGCCTTTTCATTTTTCTTTTCTCTTTTTTCTAAAATTTTTGTTTTCAACTAAAAATTTTTTCAGATTGCAGTTGGAAAATTTTTTTGTTTGATTTTTCGGTGTGCACCAAATTTGATCGTTGGATTTTTGTTTTTTGCAGGAATTTTCATCAATTTGATGATTGGACGTTAAGAACGACTTTGGATTTATATTTTAAATTAATTATAACATCTTTACATACTAGATAGACCTATAAATGAAAACAAATTTTTGTTACTCAAAATTTAGGAAATTTAAATTACATTGAAATCTTAATAAACAGTCTTACTTAAGGTCCAATGATCAAATTGATGAAAACTCTTGCAAAAAAAAAAATTCAACGAACAAATTTGGACCACACCGAACAATCAAACAAAAAAACTTTTTTCAATTGCAATCTGAAACAATTTTTTGTTAAAAACAAAAACTTCAGACAAATATAAAAAAGATCAGTTCCTGTGGCATTGAATTTTAATTTTTTTAGAAATTATTTCTTTTTAATTAATTAATTAATTTTTTTTACCTTGGTAAGGTTACTGTATTAGTGCCGAAACGTTGGTAATTTCATTTTATTTTTAATTTTTTTTATTATTTTTTTGGTTGCCTTCTCATTTTTCTTCCCTTTTTTTATTTTTGTATAAAAATTTTGTTTTTACCTAAAAACTTTTCTTACTTACGTCCAATCATCAAATTGATGAAAAGTCCTGCAATAAACAAGAATCCAACGACCAAACTTGGTTCAGACCAAATAATCAAACAAAAAATATTTTTCCAATTGCAATCTGAAAATAATTTTAGTTAAAAACAAAAATTTTACACAAAAATAAAAAAGAGAAAAGAAAAATGAGAAGGCAACCAAATAAAAAAAGAAAGGAAAAAGAACATTGAAAATAAAACATAAAAAATAAAATAAAATGACATAACCAACGTTTCGGCACTCATTCAGTACCCCTATCAAGGCAAAAAAATAATAAATGAATTAATTAAAAAGAAGAAAATAATTCAAAAAAATATTTAAAATTCAAGCCGACAGGAACAGCTCTTTTTCATTTTTGTCTGAATCTTTTTATTAATTAAAATTTTTTTCAGATTTTTTCAGGAGTTTTCATCAATTATGTTACTCACTGCTGATAATACAGATTCCTTGAAAAAATTGACTTGTAACACCTGGCATAATAATCCGTGTATTTTTGAAAAAGGATTCTTCTCTCGATCTCTCTAGTAGCCTAATGTAAAAGCACCCAACCGGAAATCGGTAATTCTGTAGTTTGTTTGGGAAACAAAAGTAATAATTAATAAAACATGAACAGTACTTTTTCTAAAAGAATCTGACCTACTTTGTAACGAAGAGCTTGTCGTTTTACTTTCACAATAACCCAAAAACCTACAACCAGTTGCCAAACAATGATAACGTTAAAAGTATCGGAAATGTTTCCCCTCAAAATCATCAAGAGATAAAAATAGACGATATTTGATTCCCTCCAGAATAAATCAGAAAGAAATATATGGACTCTTATCTGATTGAAAGTATATTTATATACGGTCAGCGAAACAAAATTGATCGGATGTACTGCATTACACTTGTAGGTTGTGAGTAAACTTTCAGGACAATTGAAAGCCCATTGTTATTCAAGGGTGGAAATTTAACTGGAAAAACGGGAAATGGCCGGAAATTTTATGAACCGAAAAAACTGGGAAATTTTCTTCTGATCCTGGCAAAATTTAAGTTTTCATTATCATAATAATTTTGGTCCATTTAGAAAAGTGACTTCTACTTTATCTATAGCATTAGGGAAAATAATTATCGGTTTTATTTTCAGAGAAAGAGCTTTTGTAAATAAATATAATTTTACTTGGAACTGGAAAGTTTTTGACGTGGAACGGGTATTCCTTAAAAGAATTAAAACTATGATTTAGAAGGAAGGAGTTTAAGAAATCCGATCCAAGTCAAAGTCCTTTACAATTTTAAAGTTTTAAAAGTCTTTTCAGCTTAATACAATAAAAAGAGAGTACATTAAGTAGTTTTTAGAGTAATATATTTTTTTCACTTTTTAACTTTTTTTCTTGAAAATTGGACTTCTTGCGTTTAAAAGATGAACTCTTTTCTGAAAAATTAATTCTGTTCTTTTAAAAGTGTGACTACTTTGTTGACAATCAATTTCTCAACTAATAATGTAACGATTTTAGTAGAAAATTGAACTATTTTTTGGAAATCCTTTTTTTTAGTTCAGAAATAGATTTTTAACGAAAAATGAATCTATTCTATTTTGACTTAAAATTTGATATTTTTTGGATTAAAATTGTTAGGTAGAAAATTCAACTATTCCAGTTGAAGATTTATCATTTTAGTTTAAAATTTATCATTTTGGTTAAAGATTCTCGTAGTTTGTTAAAAAATCTAATTTTTTCGTAGAAAATCTACTTTTTTCTCAGGAAAATATTTTACATTCTCATCAGAGAAGATATTAGATTTGTGTGTCTGTCAACTTTTTGAATTTTCATGAAAAATCGAAAATTCAGATTTTGACAAAATTAGAAACAATTTAAAATCCAAAAACTAAATTTTTCAGTCAAACTATGCAATATACGGTAAAACATGAATAAAGAAAAATTGTGCATTTGAAAAAGATCTACAAATTTGTGATTAATCACTTTTGGATACAGTGCGTAGTTTTCGCTTTAATCGTGAAAAACGTCATTAACAGTAAAAAAATCTGCCCACTGCGTGGGCACATTCTCATCACAACTTTTTTCTTTTAATTTGTTTTTCGTCTCGTATGTGGGGTTTCAAAAAATTCAATTTTCTTATGTTTTTAATGCTGTTTTTACGATTAAACAATACAACTGCGTCTATTTGAATGCTAATGCATGTTATGAATTATAATAATATACATTTATGAAAATGATATGCAACCTGAAGGACAAACTCTAGTGCGAAGCACGAGATACGTAATGAGAATGTGTGCGTTAAAGCCTAAAGAGCTTTAACAAAAGAGAATTCACAATCACAAAGAAAGAGCGCCTAGCGCGAGGTAAATACATTATCAAACTCGAAGCGCGAGATAAACATAATATTGAGCGCAAAGCTAGCGCGCTCAAACTTGCGAGCCGCGCGCGATGAAAATCTGCCCGCAAAGTGGGCAGATTTTTTTTTAAGAATAAGAGTTTTTTGTAAGAATTAATCTCCTGGTTTAAAAATTCTTTTTTTCGGTTGAAAATTCAATTATTTCAAATTAATACTTATTACTTTAATTAAATATTCATTTCTTTGGCTGAAAAATGAGATAATGGATTGAAAACGTGTTTTTTGATCAGATGAAAAGGAATTTTTTTGTAGAAAATTTAACTATGTTTTTGAATTAAATTTTCAACTGAAATTTCAACCATTTTGCTTTTGGAACGAAATTTAACTATTTTTAAAAAAATTCATGTATTTGTGGAAAATTTATCTTTCTAGTACATATAAAATTCAAATATTCCACCATCATTTTGGGTAAAAATTAATTTTTTTTAACTGAAAGTACAACCGTTATTTTTTTTTTTTTTTTAAATTAAAAATTCATTTTTTTTAAGTTCACGTATCTAAGTTTAAAAACAAAAAAACATTTTTTTGTAGAAAATTCACTTGTCTTCTTCGAAAGTTAATATGATTATTTAAAAATTCTTCTTTTTGGTTGCAAATTCAAGTAATCCAGTTGAATATTCACAATTTTAGATACAAATTCATTTTTTAGGTTAGAAATAAATTTACTTGTTTGGAAAAGAAACTTTTTGGATAAAAATCAATTTTTTTAAGTTTAATTATATTAACTAAAAGTTTATTTTTTTGGTTAAAAAAGGAACTATATTATTTTAAATTGGTTTCTTTTTTGTTTGAAAATAATAATTTTTTTCCTAAAATGAAAATATTATTTTACACAAGAGCGCCTGTATACGAGCGATTGATTTAATAATCCCAAGAACTGTCAAGCTCTTATATTGGCGTTATTGTGTAGTTGAATATTCTATAATTATTTCTATAATTTTTTTTAGTTGAATATTCGCCTTTTTTGGTTGAAGATTGTAAGTTTTTGTTGATCATTTATTTTTTTAGTAAAAATTATTAGTTTTTGGTAAAAATTTCAACTATTTCAGATGAAGATTCATTCTTAAAGTTGAAAACTTATTTTTTTTGTTCAAAATTCAAATAGTACAGTTGAGAATTGATCATTTTAGTGGAAAGTTTATCAGTTAAGACAAAAATTATTTTTTTAAACTAAAAATGTACCTAAATGTTCTATTTTCTGTTGAAAACTGATTTTTCCAAAGTATTTTTTGTTAGAAAATTAATCTTTTTGTTGGAAAATTAATCTATTCATTTTGCAATTTTTTGCTTTGTTTTGTTAAGGGATCGTTTTTGATTGATTTTACCAGACGATTCGCAATCAGTTCAAAATTTATGAAATTTCAGATTTTAACTTTAAAAATGAAATTTTTTTAATTGGAAACAAATGCAACCGCTGATTGAAAATTTATTTTACTATTTTCAATTTTAAAATAATTTTAAACTAATATTTTCATTATTAAAGGTTTTTATAAAATTTAAAATATTGTGTAAGTCTAAAAGTTGAAATTTTTTAATAAGAAAAATAACAATTTGCTTAATGTTCAGGCGTATTTGATTGTTCATCTAAAATCAGTAATTATAAATCAAATATTCTAAACTAAAGGTAAAACTAAACTGTGAACGTTACCATTCGAAATTTTCTATTTGAAAAAAATTAATTTACAAGTAAATTTAGATAGAAAGATAGAAAGTCTAAAAAGATTTAAAATTAATTTACAATTTGTAAATGATTTTTAATAATTTGAATTGAAGTTTCTACACATACCGTCAAGATTTTCAACACAAAATTTAGGAGCTGTTTAAGAATTATGAAAGGCTTTAAAAGAGTAAAAAACATTTGCTTAAGATACCCATGAGACTATTTAAAAATATTAAAAAAGATATCCAAAATTTTAAAAAATAGTTTTAATTTTACACGATTTAAAAGAAAGTAGAAAGAACTCAAATAATTATAAAAGATGTTTAGAAGTTCTAAAAAAATAATTGAAAATTTGATTAAATGCAAAATAAAATGTAGATGTTTCAAGATTTTGAAATACAATTTTGAAGCTTTTTCAGGATATTTAGAATATACAAAATGAAGATAATTTAACTTTCAATTTAAGAAGTGTGCACTTAGAACAAACATTTAATGGTTCAAGTTTTAATATTCTCGGCTTAAAATTTATTGAAACGATTTATAGGTAAGTTTATATTAGCTCAAATGAAAACATTTGTAGCTTAAGAGTTCGAATTTTTAATTTCAATGATCGTGAAAATTTGGTGTGCAAATTGAGTACGTAGGTACAATATGGTTAAATAAAAGTTGGGAAAATAAATGCAAAAACATAAAGTGATTGAATGGCTCTATTTACGTGTGGACATTACAAAGTCTTTTTTCTGTAAAAACGGAGGAAAAAAAGAAAAATAGACAATTGTAGAAAAATAGTTATCTCGAAAGAGATAAATTCGCAAGGTGAAATCATATACCCAAGTTGGCTGTTTTTCACTGAGTTGAACCAACAGAGCCATTTATTCGTCGACTAGAAAAACTTCGCCCGGGTATGCTGCGAATTCAACCTTGCGAGCGAGCCATTGTTTGCCTTGCAATTCTCCATTAAGCACTTTGTAATTGTTATTACGCACGATGTACGGATCAATGCTTAAAGGACAATCTCTAAAAACTCGGTTCTGCTCAAGAGCACTTTTTAATTTGAAAAACGCTTTATTCGGCTTTGCAGAGTCAGCTTTATAAAAGTATAAAATTGTTTACACAAAGAGTTTTATTAAAAGAAAAAATTTTCTTATTTTTAAAAAGTTATTCAAGCAATGTTTTAAATTACTAGATATTTTCATATTGTAAGCGAAAACAGACACGTACACGAAATTATAAGAGTTTTCTACGAATTAAAGTTTTCATTATTCTAATCATTTTTATTGGTTTAAAAAAGTTATTTCTTCTTCATCTACAGTCGGAGGGTGAATTGAATTATAATTTATCATCATTCGAGATACTTATTTCTGTTGGCATTAGTTAGTTGTAAATAGAACAGGAAGTAGGTATAAGAAAATTGTAAAATTGTGAGTAGTAAATAAGTATCAGAAATCAGCCGCGGAGGCAAAGCGAGAAAGTCGGCTCATGCGTGCGAAGCGAGGCGCGGTGAAGCGAGAAAAGCAAGGCAATAAGAGCGAGCGGTATTAGAGATAAGCTGTGGATTGATGTGAGTTTCGTGTTAAACAATTTTTTGGGAGAAAATGGAAGTGTAAGCAAGTCATTGTTTTAAGGCGTTACTTACTTTTTATTAATTAAAAAGGGAGCTTGTATGATTTGAAGAATGTAACAGCCCATGAGTCTAACTTTGTACATTTTTATCTATATTTTATTAAATACACAGTTTTTACTTTCTTCCATTATAAGAAAATCTTTTTGCAATTTTTTGCTCTGTGAGATTTTTTTCGCTGTCTCAAGTTTAAGAATGGATTTGATGAAATTCTAGTCATACAGAAACAATCATTTTCTCTTTTATTAAAAAAAAAAATTTATCGTGTTTTATTCGCTTACTCCTCATTTATCCTGACATTAACTTAAAATTTAAAAAAAATGGTAATTTTTATTTTAGGACTTTACGGTTCTCGCGCTGCGCGCTCGATAATATATTTGTCTCGCGCTTCGCGTTCGGTAATGTATTCATCTCGCGCTTCGCGCTCAGTCTTTCTATGTACCCCATATTTGTGCGCAATCCTTTTAAAATTAAACGTCCAAGCATCGACAACTGTCATTTGGTTATTGTGAATTCTCTTTTGTTAAAGCTCCATCGGTTTAAACGGGCACATTTTCATCAAGTATCTCGCACTTCGCACTCGATTTCCTCGAAAATGCGAACTTTTGTGGAGTATGCTCAACCCTTTTAATGGTTCATTTAATCTTCGTTTCACATTTTGCATTAAATTTAATTATTAGCTATCCTGAAAAATATATATCATTTCAATAAATTTATATTATTCCCATTAATGATATTCATTAGCATTGAAATAAAAGTATTTTTACTGTCTTATTTTGATCATTAAGAAATGGGCATTCTATTAAACGAAAAATTATTATTAAACATTTTAATGCAACTTTTGTGGGTTTTCCATTAGTTTAATTTGTTTATATTCAATGTAGATGTGATTGAGGCGAAAAATTTTGGAAAATAAGATGTTATTGTAGTTTATAACAAACTTGTAGAAATTTTTTGGTTTTTCCAAAAAAAAAATTTTTTTAATCTTATTTTTTTCGATTAAAAGAAAATTTAATCTTTCTATCTAAAAATAATTATTAACAAATTTATAGATTTTGAATATTATTGTTCACGATTAAAACAAAACTGCATGTGCTATCAAAAATTATTCATGACAAATTTGAATGATTTTTCGCTATTTTTTGCAAGAGCAACGTTTGTCTATTTATTTTTTTTATGGCTGGTGCCGTGTGTCCAAAACTTTAATTTCTTATTATCAATGTTGTTTTTTACGACTAAAAAAAACTATGCATCCTATCGAAAAACTAATTAATTCAAAATTTGTAGATCTTTTCAGGGCGTGCAATTTTAGTTCATTCATTTTTTTCGTATCTTGCATAGATTGGCCGTCATATGGAATTTTTTAGTTTTCGTTATGTTTTGTATAATGAAAATGCGTTGTTAAGCTTAAAATCCTCATTTTGGTCTGTTTTTTTTTGGATTTTGAAAATGCTATAACTCTAATAATTTTTATTTCATCGAAAATAGTCATTAGGCCAAATTGTTCGAGTTTTCGAGTAATATAATTAGGCATACATAGAATTTTTAAATCTTGGACTCAAATAAGTACCTTCTTTTTAGGCCTAAAAAAAGTTTGTCAAAGCAGAATCGCATCTGATCAATTTTCCCAAAGTTATCGCGCCTACGGACCACAGACTACTGCAGACTACAGACAGACACGTTCGTAAAAATCATTTTTTCTGTTTCAAGAGGTTTCAAAACGTGGAGATTTAATAAAAACCGACAAAGTAGAATTTTACATAAAACCAATACCTTCTCATCAGGATGAGAATGTAAAAAAAAAGTAGATACTTAAAGTAGTTTTTAGAGTTTTTCTGAATTATAATAGAAAATTTTGTTACGTTGTTCATTGCGAATTCATCCTTATTTTTTAATTTAATTCATCCATTACTTTTTTGAAAATCATGATTTGACTAAAAATTTAACAATTTCAGTAAAAATTAAACTGTTTTTCTGAAAATCTGTTTAAAAAAATGAAGAATTAGATTATCAACGGGAAATTCGTGTATGATATTTTTGGTGGAAAATTGATATTTTTTTAATTTAAAAACTAATCTAGTTGTTTTAAAATTTATGCGCATTGCTGAAAATTCGTTTTTTGTTGTTGTAGAGCTATAATCTTTATAATTAAAAATTCATCTTTTTGTAGGTAAAAAATTCAACTATTCCAGTTCAAGATTAATAATTTTAGTTAAAAATTTATCAGTTTCGCTGAACACTAATTTATCCAACTGTTACTTTTTTGTTTAAAATTGATCACTTCTGGTTAAAAATTTAACGATTTGGCTGAAACATTGTCTTTTTTAATTGAAAATTCAACTGCTTCGTTGAAAATTCACGTATTTTGTTTAAAAAATCGGGTTTTTTTAAAAATAAATCTTTTTTTATTTAAAAGTTATATTCCCTGGTTCAAATATTCTTCTTCACGGTTAAAAATTCAAGTATTTTAATTAAATTAGTATCGTTTTAGTTAAAAAAAGATTAGATTGAAAGTAAAATTACTTGGTTGAAAGTTAACCACTTTTGTTAAAAACTAATTTTTTTGGTTGAAGATTAATCTCTTTTTAAAAATGTTACTACTCTATTGAAAATCATTTTTTTAACTAAAAATTCAACTAAGACAGTAGAAAATGTAACTATTATGTTGAAAATCTTTTTTTTGTTTTTTGTTTAAAAATTAATTTCTTTAATTGAAAAGGTAACTATTATTTTAGTTGAATATTCTATAATTTCAGTTAAAGATTCATCTCTCTAGTTAAATATTCATTATTCAACTAAACACCTAATTATTTGAAGTTTACATTCTCATCAGAGAAGGTATTAGATTTGTGAAAAATTTTACCCTCCCCCCCCCCGTGTTTTTCTCAAATGTTCACGTTTTGAGACGTACTGTATGTATGTCTGCCTGTTTCCAGAATAACTTTTGAAAAAATTAATATATTAGATTGGCCTTTGGTACACTTATTTAGTGTCGTAAACTAAAGTTCATGTTCGTTAGCCAGCCATTTTGGATACAAATTCAAAAATTGGGCCCAATTTGAATATTTTCGAAACAATTCTTTTTAAAAATGCAAAAATTCTCGGTACGGTTATTTATATTTTTTAAAAAGTCGAAAAATTTATCCTCGTGACTTTTTTAATAAAACACAAACTTACCAGAGTTATAACATTCACAAAATTAAAAAAAAACACGAAAATGAACATTTTAAGCCAAATAACGCACGATATTAATAAAAGTAGAGAGAAGGAATATGTAGAAAGAATACATCAACCACTTTTTAATTGTTTAAACAAATATAATTTGTTTCAATAATTACTTTTCCAAATTACTTTAAAAATCGTAATTAATTGTATGCTTTCTATTTTATTTCATTTTTTTAGTTATCACGAAATAACTGCTTGAGCAAATAAAAATTGCTTGAAAAAATATAAGCACGAGAAAAAATTTATCAAAATGATAAAATTATTTAATAAAACGTAGCGTAGGATACTAATTTGAAAAGAAAATGTAGAATTTTTAAAAATAGACAATAAATAATTGTTTAAATAATTACATAATATTGTTACAAAAATTTACTGCTTGAAGGAATTACAAACAATTACATTTCAAGTAGACAATGGGAATATTTTTTACATTTTTTGGTAATAAACATTTGTTTAAAAAGTTATGGTAAATATTTAAATTTTCAGTTAGTTATTAGTATTATTTGTACGAGAAAGACGGCGAAAATTGATAAAAAGTTAAAATAATACGTAAAAATGTAGTTTTTAGATTTTTGGGTTATATTTGGGGCGCTGCAGGGAGGATTAGGGTGGTTTGGAAGTAAAAGTTATTTGTAAGGTTTCGATAAAAAAGTTTCGCACGTTTCGATGAAAGCCGGGAACATGATTTTAGTATTACGAAAATTCAAAATTTCCCCATGGTTATTAAATGGGATTTTGGACCTCTCTAATTTAAAAAAAAAGTACTATAGTATACCTAATATCCACAAAGTTTTTCTCATATAAACAGATCGATTAATGCATCTCAAAGAGACGAAATAAAATGTTAGGCATTCAAATTTTTACATTCTCATCATTTATGAGAAAGTATTAGAATTGTCGGAAATTTGACACAACCATGTTTCAACGGATCTCCACGTTTCGTGATCCCCTGAATCCGAAAATCAAGTTTTTACGATGGCGTCTGTCTGT
>JAAAKG020144570.1:0-11093 GCA_010014905.2 Druon quercuslanigerum
TTATTATATATTTATTATATAATTATTAATTATTAATATTATATAATTTATATATTTATATATTATTTATATATAATAATTATATTATTATATTTTATTATACTGAACTCTATCGAACCATGTAAGGAAAATTCTAAAAAAAGTAACCCCATTCACAAAAACCCTTGTAAGTTGTGCGACGCGTCATCAAAAACGAAAATATTGACACACGAAGAGTAGCGTAACTTTTTTAGCTTTTAATTAAAAAAACAAGAATGTTCTTTGCACTACAACTTATCTTTATATAATTATGAAAAGAACATGCGTAAATAAACAGTCACAAAAAATAACAAACATGGATATTCACCCACATATAAATTGAAACGGCGCATAAACATGAGTCAGGTCAGAATAAATAGTTTAAGTCAATAAAATGAATTTTTGAATTTTTTTACTCTTTCCTTACCTCTTTGGGGCGCTAAAAATATTAGGAGTTTCAAACAAAGTATCTTTCTTATTTAAATTATAAATTTTTAGCAAATAATTACTTGGGGTGAAAAATTGAGAAAGATTGGAAAATTGAGGGATGAGAAGACCCCTATGTTAGAAGCTTTTATTTTTGTCCAATATTCTTTGAATATGGCTGAAATTAAACCGCTTGGCATGTGAAATTAATATAAGTCATAAAAAATTAATAAGATTATATTTTTATTTTTTTATGATAGTAGTTAAGGAATAAGAAGAATGGGATAAATTTGGTTTTCATCTAGAAGCTTTACTTTTAGCCAGGTTTTCTTCTGGGATGCCTCAAATTGAAGCTCTTTGCATATCAAATTGATAAAAAAACATGAAACTTGATATTTCAGTTTTCTTTTTTTAGGTTCTTTTTGAAGGATACGAAAAATTGAGTGAATTTGGCTGTTAAGACCTCAATGCTCCAAGCTTTTCTTTTAGTCCGATTTTCTTTGGAGATGGTTCAAATTAATTAAATCTAAAACTGAGATAAACCATGCTATTTTATAGTCTTTTTTATTTTAATATCAGTTGCTGAAGAATAAAAAAAAATTTTAATGAGTAAAATTTAGTTTCTTAGGAAACTGTGTTTGGTTTGGTTTTTCTCATAGTCTAATGTGCGACATGGTAGCTCAAGTTAGAGCTCCTAAAAAGTAGAATTGAGTTATAAAATACAATTTTTAATATCATATTTATCTTTTCTGATGTTTATTTATATTGTAAGGAAAAATATTATCGAAATTAAGATCGAAATAAGCACTTACTTACTTGTACTTATATTGTTGCTAGAATCCCTAAACTAAGAAAGTATTCCCCTTTCAAAGGTTAAAAAAATAAAAAAAGCTGTACATTCCATGACTTTGTTTAATCTCTGAGTGCTTTTTAAATAATAATGTTTAAACAAGTTTTGTTAATTAGAATAACAAACATTTGTTGATCCTGGCGCTCCCAATGCAAATATGAGTGACGCGTTTTTGAGCCATCCAAGAAACCTTTCCATAAATGGTTTGGCAGCTTCTGAAGTACCATAGCAAAAGCAGAATAATATAAAACACTTGGGAACAAAAAAAAGTTCCTTTGATTAAACATTCATGTAGTCGCGTTGAAATATCAGTTTTGCTACTGACACGCTTTTCAGAAGAAATATTTCGAGGACTCTCCCCTCAAGAACCTCTTCGCAAGCTTGTGACATGTCACTCAACATTTGAGCAATGTTTAACAACTGTTAAACGTGTTCGTTGTCGGATAATGATTTAATTAAACTAATTTTATACAATTCATTTTTGAAAATTAAATGAAATTTTGTTTTTATTTTATTATTATACGATTTCGCTTTATCAATTTGTAACATGTAAAAGTAGAATGCATTAAAATTTTAAAGCTTTTTAAAGGATATTTTTTATGATGGCTCCTAAAGTTTATAAAAGATCGACAAATCAGCTATAGAAAAAGGAAAAATTGTATGCGGAAAAGTATTTTAAATTCGGAGTTTCATTAATACGAGATTTTTGTATTGTAACAGCCTTGAAATTCCAATTTTTCAATTTCGAATAGTGTTCTCGATAATTTGAGAACCTTTATCGTATCCAACACTCTGTTGCACTCAGGAAAGTAGAATGAAATCCTAATCAGCCCGCAGTTTCTTCTTGCAAATCTTATTATTACGTTTCCTTTCGAAAAGGATAATTTTGTTAAAGTTTAAAAGCTTGGCACTCTGAAGAGCCAGCTGAGAAAATGCAGCGAAAAGGCTGAATTAAGCGCAATTGTCGTTGTAAACTTAATGCTATTCACAAAAGGAGCTAGAGATCCGGTTATTGCAATTTACCAATTCTATTTTACTAATGTATCAGCTAATGAAATTTTGTTGAACCGAGCTTCACTAATGACTATTATTCGACCTGGAAGGCATTTTAATACCATTCCCTTCACTCTACCTAGCTCCGTGTTCTGCTATAAAACAGACATTAACGATACTTTGACAGCGATGAAGTGTGAAACGATAAAGTTATCAAGAAAGCATTTTTTACGTTGGCGTGTTTTTATACAACGATTTCTTCGCAAGGTTGTGGTTTTCGTATTAATTTAAAGCATTTGAGATTTATGGTATGTACAACAAACGCGAATAGCGTACATACGTCAATCGTGATTTATGGGCCAAACAGTACGCTGAATGTAGATTCATTTTTGAAAACTCCACTGCAAGGACAAATTTTTATTAGTTTAATAAATTAATTCAGAAGTTTTTTAAACTTTTAGTGTTTGTAAGCAATAACTAATCAGTTTTGGAACTTGAAATCGATTTGGTTGTAGTCTGAGCATGTTTTTTAATAGTATGTTCCCCTCCCTACCAAGTGAGTCACGCCTACCCCGAAAGGGAAACGGCTTAATGGTGTAATAATAATAATAATGTTTATTTAGCTCGAAATCCTCTTGTGATCACTTTGCAGTAATTTAGAAATAATGTTAAAGAAAATGCTCAAACTTTTTGCGTAACTAAATTTAATAACAAACTTGGAAAACAGTGTAAAATGATTCATTGAGAACGACAAATAGTTTCAGAACTTCAAACGCAGCTTCCAACTGTCTGCAGCGTTTTTATAAATTTTTTTATTATTATTTAGCATATATAGAATATAATATAAAATTAATAATATAAGTCAAAATATTAGAACGCATTACAATTTTTTTATAAAAAATGTCTAAAGTTTTTGAGTTTTAAATTACTTGAAATTAGTGCTATGTGCTTCAGTCAATTAATCGTTTAAAAATGTCAATCCGACAAAAACGAATAAATCATTCTATGGTTTATCGAATTAATTCAACTAAAATTTGTCTTATATATAGCGAAAATGAATAAGCGATCAAAACAAATAATGGGATAGAAATTAATCACCCTGAAATGCGAACATAATTCAATATTTTACATCGAAATTAGCGTATCAACGCATTCGAGCTGACAATGTTGTAAACTCAGCATAATGTTTTAATTCTACACAATTAAAATTTGGAACTGTTCCTTTTAAAAACTTCTGATAAAATTTCAAACCTATCTTTCTATGTTTAGGAATTTAAATTTGCTATTGTTTAGATTTTTAACATTAAGTTTAACATGGTTAATTTTATGATTCTTCAGTCAGAAAAAGGTCTATATATCCCTTAAAGAAAAATATCCAGTTTTGAAAAATGCTAAAAAGTTAAGATTTTTCAATTTAACTACTTTTAAATTTTAATTTAAATACTTCATTCTGTCATCTGAAATTTTGATCGCATTTGAATTTTAAAGACTTTTAAATTATCGTCAGCTTCATAGGCGGTTCAAAATCTTAAATTTGAAAAGGTTCAATTGGGAATATTAATTAAAGTTCAAACAGGTTGAGTTGGTGCATTTTATTCTTTTTTACATTTTAAAATATTAAATTTTTAATACTTTTCTGTTTGAATTTCCTTAAGTTTGCATCATTTTAATAAAATATTGCTGTACTTGCGAAAATTTGAGTTTTTTTTTGGAAATATTTATTTAAAGCATTTAATGTTTTAGATTTTAATGTTCAACATTAAATTTATAAATATTATGAAATACTTCGACTTTAGCAGCATTTATGTTTAATATTTAAAATAATAAATTATTTATAAAAGTTCCCAATATGACATGTATTATTGAACCTTTGAATGTATAGAATCGCTTAGAGGAGGGATATCAAATGGAGGATCACGTTTACCCCGTTTTACTTCGGTTACTATGTTTTGTCCAAAGATAATAATTTTTTTTTTATCTTCTATTTTTGAGAATTTACTTTACAGGAAAAAATGCTTTTTCTAAATTTGACCCCAAGAATTGTACAAATTTTCAAAAATATAATTAAAGATAGTGCTACTTTGAAAAACTCTCAGATCTCCATACACCCTCTTATCCAATTTTGAAAGAATTACTCTTTTTTCATTGTTTTGAGAAACTTCCCATTTTTCTCGTTTTTTTTAAATAAAATATCTACTATTATATTTTTGGTTTGTAATTTATCTCTTTGGGCTCAAAATTCTACTATTTAGTTAAAAATTTTATTGTTTTGGTTGTAATTGTAACCGTTTTGTTAAAAAGACGTCTTTTTGTGAATAAATCGAAAAGTAATTTTTTTCGTAGAAAATCCTTTAGTCAGTTAAAAGTTTTCTTTTATTTCCAAGAAACTCATGTATTTCGTTGAAAAATTCGTTTTTTCTTGTTGTTAAAGATTCATAATTTTAGTTGATAATTAATTTCTTAGGTTAAAAGTTTAACCAATTTCTTCAAAGCAGGTTTTTTTCTTGGGATAAGATATATTTTTTTAACTTGGAAGTAAGAAATCAATTTTTCGCCTAAAATTGATCTTTCATATCTGTGTTTTCTTAGGAATTCTTATTTTCTGGTCAAATTAAACTATGTTTGGTTTCAAATTGAAATATTTTTTGCTTGAAGATTCATTATTTAAGTTGAAAGTTCAACTATTTGGTTGCAAATTAACTTCTTTTGTTGTTGGAAATTATTTATATTTTTGTTTTAAAATCAAACTATTCAAACTTTTTAACATTTGGTAGAAAATTAACTTTTCTGTTGAAAAATCATATTTTTCAGTTGACAATTCAACTGTTTTGGAGACTATTAACGTTGGTTTTATGGCGAGATTTTTTGATACTAGGAATGTAACAGTACTGCATTTGATGTAATTTTTCGCTTTTTCAAATCGCTTCGAATAATCTTTTAAGGGACTTTTGTTGAAATTTCTTCATCTATGAACATCGATGCTAATGAGTTAAACACGCTGTTAACTTATTCATACAGAAAAAATCTATTTATTATTTGTAATCTAATACTACAGTAACTTAACTATTTGTTCGTTGCACTATGCCACAATGATTAATGTGTTGATGGTTTTTTCCTTTTTATGGAAAAAGGATTTTCGGTATAACTTGCAAATATCAACATGCTAATACAAGTCTCAGCTTTTTTCGTTAGAGAAAATAAGCCTCCCGCTGTAAAAAACAAATTTATTTCACGCATATTAGGATGAAAATTGCTCATAAATTCAGAATAAATAAATCTATTCATAGTGAGTACACGTACAGTAGTTCACAGCGGTAAAAATGTCCTTTATTGTGAGAGAATTTTGAACTGTAATGTCTGTGTATACGATTTTAGAACAATTTAGTTGTGTGTGTGCAAGATGCAAATTGTCGGTTCTTGCACTTGGCAATTATCTTTTATGCAGTGCAGTAGAGTAGAGGAAAGCTCCGTGGGCTTCATAGATAGTGCCAAAACCACCCTTCGCACTTGTGTCATACGGGATTAACTATCGCCAAGTAATTGTTTCCTGGTGTCGATCCTGGCATATAGGATGCTAGAGAAAGGGTGGTTTGGAGCCTGCGTGCTTTAGATTGATGGATGCTATGGTCATGGCTAATTATTGGTTCTATTGTATCCACTTTCTCAGCCTGGTGCTATCACGTGACAAACTACATCATGGTCCTTCCTGTATTCTGTCACTTAACTGATCTATAAGAATCTCCCCTTATCTTCTCAATAAAATCTCCTGACTTCTTCTTAACTGCGCCCTCCAATTTCTTATCAGGAACTATTCAATCAATCTTAGTGCATCGGTTTTGGTTCGGAGAAAAATCGTACTGGTCTTGTTATCATCTTCCGGTTGTTTGCAGAAAAAAGTTTCAGAACCAGCTCGTGTTTTCCAAAAAATATTGTACGTAAATGTTGCAAAGTAAAGTGCCTAGTTAACAGCTTTTTTATTTTCATATTATAAACATAAAAATGTACATTCCTGGAGAATGACTGGAAAAATGCATTCTTTTTTTTAATTGATCAACCTGTACTGAACCTTAAAGCCGAAAAAGTATCAACAACTGCTAAAATTCTGCAGATTCATTTACATCGTCATGAAGAGTTGATATAGAAATCAGAGATTAATGATAAAAGACACTATTTCTAATCTCTCCGTCATATGGGCTTATGTGTGAATTCTTATTTTTTAAGAAAGAAGCATCACAGGGAAATTTAAAGCCGTACCAAAGAAGTAAAATTGAAAAAGATCAAAATTCAGATATCAAATTGGATAACTTTTTGATTTTTATCATATAGATGCACTATTGCTGATTTGAATTAAGGCCTGATGAAGAAAAAAGATACCCTAAAGATACAAGCTGAGAATGAGAATGAGAATGAGAATGAGAATGAGTAATTTAACTGACACAGATGCTTTAGATAACAGCGTAAATGATAATGATTTTCGCGACCTATATATCAATAAGGAGAAGTAAACGGACTGAGGTTTTCACTTCTACTGTAGTTTCCAAAGAGATTGCTTCTGCCTTGTGTTTCACAAACACTATTAACAGGAATGCCATTCACATTTTCTCTGCTACTGCTAAGAACATTAGTGAGGATAAAGACCACTGAAACAGAAGTGGCTAGTAAATTTAGTTTCAGATCAAGACATTAAAAAACTTTTAGCTATTCAAAAATTAAATCTAGAAATAGGAGAAGAAATCGCACATGTGACTTTTTCAAAAATCTCTATTTATGCTGTCCAAAACTAAAAGCTAGTGAGTAACATTTCCGATACAGGCATGCAGGCATCACATGCATGAAGCTGTATGTGGTCCAAATGTGGTCTTGTTTTATCGTTTTTAAGAATTTTTGTTCTAGAATAATCAAACAAAATGTATACTTGGTAATGATGAGCGATAAAATGGATGCTTTAAAGAGAGGAGACATAAAGTACACCAGGAATTTGTAAGACTTTAAACTGACGAAACGTGAAAAGCAAGGTTGTTTCAATAATATTTGTGGAATCTGAGACAAGAAATAGTTCCTCCTTGCCTTCTTTTCCAAATTAGTTTTCTATGAAATAAAGCTTCTAAAGATTTTTTGGTTTAAAATAATAATCCAAAGATCAGAAATAAATTCGATCCATTGAAAAAGATAACATCGCTAAGAAGTCACTTGAATACTTTATTGGTCCTGCGTCTTATTGACACTTCATTTTTGAAAGAAGATGTTGATAAATGAGAAATTTAAAAATCTCTTCAGGAGGCAAGAGATATAATGAAATCATTAAAATGTATCAATGATTGTGCTGAACAAATTTATTCCCATTAAATCCTTCACAAAGAGCACTGAAGAGAAACAGCTCATTTTCCAAATCGCAGGGGGTTATCGAAAACGGTTTTAAGATACAAGAAAAAAACAATTATAAATCTTTTTAAATCGATTAAAAAAGTGTAAAAGCTTTAAATATAAAGCCTAATGAGCAACACAAACATATTGTGTTTCACATTTATTATTAGTTGCTGTATTTTCCATATTGCTGGTTATATATTAAATTTAGTTTGGCTAATAGATCATAGGGGAAACCAAGAAAAATTTAGAATCATTTTATGAACAAGAACAAATCCAAGTGCACCGAAACATTTTACAAGTCGATGATTTCTGACCTACCCTACTATCATACATAAATCACAATTTTGAAATCGATTTGCAGGCAACTTGTAGAGAGAAGTGACAAGCATTTATTCACCACTTTTTTAAAAATAAAAATGTTGACACGATATGTTTCAATTACTATCATAATATTTTTCAAAATCTCTTAAAATTACCAGGAAAGCTGTTTCAGCTAACTTAAGTTTTTAAATTAACTGAAGCTTTAAAGCTCCTTAATGTTTATAGCAGAACTTAAATGATTTCCTCGTCCGTTTATTAACTCAGATATATTAGGATAATGGACTAAAGGAATGGATTAACAAATTAGGTTTCTTATTATCTAGAAGTTTCTGTTATTACAAGTCGAGATAAAAGTTGGTTGATTTCCGATCCTTCAAACAGCTGTAAATTCATTTAATTTTTTGTAAATTGCTACAGAATTTCATATCGTAGATAATTAAATGGGTTTTAGCACTGTGGGAAATGACCACAATTTAATTCTGTCGCACCCCCGACCCGGGTTAAAAAGGACGGTCGCGTCGGCTTTTTAGAATCGCCGGCGGGCAGGTTTAAGAAAGTGAAACGATATCCCAAATTCTCCCGTAATTACCTCCACCCGCCAGTCTTTACGGGTCTCTGAAGGAAGAAGTTGAAAAGGGGATGGGGTGGTTGATAGTGTCCGCAGGAGATGTTTTATCTATAGTCGGCCACCCCAACAAGCCTGATAAGAGAACCCCAGCCTCAAGTCGGCTCGTCTTGGCTCACAGCCATTTTTCATTTGCTAATACGGAAAATAGTCCATCAAGCACGAGCCAATAAAAATGGTGAGGTCATTCCTAGCGCGATAAAAGTTCTTCTTGCTACTTTTTTTCTTTTTTTTTTTCTTTTTTTTTACTTTTCTTTTTTCTTATGTTCTACACAGTATCTGACTTTACGACATTCTTAGTTATTATGTCTCGAAGAATGAGGCCAAGTAACAGCACTGTAAGAACAATGCGAATAATGAATTTTCACTGAGTACTCCACCGCGAAACGAGTTTTGACGCTGTATATGGTCGTCAATCCCACGCTCTTAAGTCAATAAACTCCAGCCACTGAGAGATATTCTCAATTACACTGCCATTTCAAAAACGGTTTCTGCGCAGTTCTCCTGTTTGAACTTCAGTTTTATGGTGCCATTTATATTATTTTAGTAACAGAGTACTCTAATTTGAGTAGAAAATTTAATTTAATTCTTATTTTTTTAAAGCATTATCAATCATTACTCAAGCCTGCTTTTCTATTTTCCTCCACTGATTAAGGATTAAATAATCATTTACCGCAGTTTTTCCTCAAAAAATTTCTTGTCAACAAAAACTCTTGTTGAGCCAAAACAATCTCTGAATCCCTTTAAAACTATGGATCTCCTAAAAAAATTCCTTAAAGGAGTTTAAAAACTATAAAAACCCGCGAAAATGCTAGAAATCTTAAACATCCTATAAAAATCTGTTCTGTGATACCTATCTAGCTTCCTGTATGTCCATACATTTTCTTTTGCAAGCTATTGTGTTTTGATGGCTTTTTATATGCTTTCGACTCAGGCTCCTATTCACACCATCCCACAATATTTTCCACGGTCTGCCTCTGGATACGCTACTATTTACTTTACGTAAATTTATTTGTTTCTACAGTGGTTCCATCTCAACCTTTCCCTCTTGTCAAACAGCGTTTCCTCTACATCACATCATTTAAGAATGAGTTCATTAGTAACTTCATCCATAAGCGTTTTACCGCATAGATATTGCGCGGATTCGGATGCCAACTGCGTTAATATCACTCTTATTCTTTTTTGGTAGGTCCAGATCTCGCTACCGTACATCATAGTGGCTGCCAGTATATAGTTATATATTGAAATGTCAGCCTTATTTGTTTTATTTTCAATTGTGGTAATGGCCCCTACAGTCCCGATAACCTTTCTACCCTCGTTTATACGCCGGCTTATCTCTCCATTGATCTTTCCGTTAGTAGTATATAAACTACCAAGCCACATGTACTTATCAACTTGTTCTATCCTCTCATCTTCTAAGAGAATGTTGCATACAGTTTTTCATCTTTTCGTTCAAACACGATTTTGATTTGTTTTATTAACATTAATTTTGCACTCCTGTGTATCTCTTCATTGATCTTTCCACCAGTGGTGAATAAACTACCAAGATACACATGCTTATAAGGTTGGTATATCCTCTCATCTGCTAAGACAATGTTGCATACAGTTTTCTCATCCTTTCCTTTAAACATTACATTTTTTTGTTTCTTTAACGTTATTTTTAAAGTCCATATTTGCATGCAATTATTGAGTCTGGTCAACATTCTCTGCAATCCTTCAAATGACTGTGCCATAACAACCTTATCTTCTGCAAAAGCTACCGTCACTGTCCCGAGATCCGTATCTATAAAGACACTTTTCTATAAATAAAATCAACAGCCAAAAGAATATAACGCATCCTCGCCCAACACATTGCCTAATATACAACCAATCACTTAATTACCTGTTTATTCTCATACTAGTTTTGCTACCTGCATATATTGTTTTTGTTTCTTGTAGAAGTAGGGTGGTCCTTATTTAATCTTAATGGATTTTTTCCCGAATTTCTTTGGCTCACCTCTCTATTTTTTGGAATAACAAAATAATAATCTCACCCAAATTTGAGCGCAATTGAAGGGCGGGATCGTATAAGGGCGCATAGAATTTTCTCGTGCGAAATGATAGTACCTTGGAGGCTTCAAAACAAATTTTAGATTAAAAATTTCTGAAGAACATATCTAGACGTGAATTTGTATTGCGCATCTTTATTCCTCTAGACGTAAAGTTGTAACTTTTTTAGTTTTCGAAATAAAACAAAAAAACTAATTTTTTTGAAAAACTTGATTTTAATTTGTTTTTCACTTCAACTCGTGCTCAGTGCTTCAGTTTCTGAAATTTTGTAATGAAAATTTTTAAGGAATGTGCTGTAGGATGTCCTTCGATTGACAATATGATAGGAATTTAAAACCATTGTTTTTAAAAATTATTATTAATTTTATTCTGATGCTCGGCGCGAATCGAACACTTGTAACTTCCAGCGTTTCGTTTAGCGAGGGAATTTTGAGCAGGCAAATA
>JAAAKG020144571.1:0-11093 GCA_010014905.2 Druon quercuslanigerum
CGTAAAACTGGCATATTTGGAAATATATTTGTTTCTTTTAAAAATTAATTTTTTAGACTGAAAATTTGACAGTTTTCTTAACAAGTTCACACAAGATTTACAAAAAGATGAATTTTTTATAAATAAACATGCATTTTCAGACAATTTTTTAAATTTTCAGTTTAAAAAATTATATTTAAATAAACAAAAAAAATTATAACAAAAATAGTTCAAGTTTCAACGAAAGAAATGAATCTAGATATTAAATGATGAATTATTAACAAGAAAAATTAGTTATAAAAAATAAGTTTAATTATAAACTAAGCCTTTAAATTTGCATACAATAAGAAAAAAGATAAATTTTAAAACGAAATGATAAATTTTCTACTAAATACAAGAGTAAATTTTCAATAAAAAATACCGATTTTAAACAAAATAATTTTTTTCTTACACATAGTTAAATTTTTAAGCAACAAAATAAAGTAAAAACAAAAAAATGAACTACTAAAAAAACATGGTTAAGTTTTCAAAATAAAAATAGTTTAATATTTTACCAAATTGTTGGATTTTTATGCAGAAAAAAAGAGGAATTTTCTACAAAAGAGTTTAAAGCCAAAAATATGAATTTTCTAAGAAAAAATTAATTTACGACCAAATAGTTAAATCTTGAACTATAAAAATGATTCTTTAATAAAAAAAAATTTGAAAGGTAGTTCAACTTTAAATAAAACAGTTTATTTTTTAACAAGAAAAAATTAAATTTTAACAAAACATTAAGTTCCTCTTTCATTCATCTGTTGGTGGAAAATTCATTGACTTTTTTGCTGAAAATGTAACTTTTCGAGTTAAAAATTAAACCGTGTTATAACAAGTTCCTCTTCTTGGGTTTAAAATTCAACAATTTTTGGTTGAATTTGAAACTTTTTTGTTTAAAAATTCGACCAGTCGGTTGAAAATGAATCTCAGTATGTTTAAAATTCAACCATTTTCGGTTGAAATGGAAACTTTTTTATTTGAAAATTCAAATTTTATGTCAACAATTCGCCTTTTTGTATTAAAAATTTAATATAGTATTTACAGTAATTTTTTAAAAAGAATGGAATAATTTTATATAGGTCCTCTTTTTTATTTTTGTATAAAATTTTCATTTTTAACAAGGATTTTTTTCAGATTATAATTAGAGCAATTTTTTATTGTTGTCGTCCAAATTTTTTTGTTGTATTCTTGTTTTTTTTCAGGAGTTATGATGATTGGACTTTAAATGGGATTTTTAAACTGGATTTTATTATAATTTAAATTTGTTAAATTTTGAATAAAAACCTTCTTATTGTAGTATAGTCGATTTTGTAAAAATAACTTAAACAGCCAGTGTACCATTATAATCCGCTCATTTCAAAATAACTTATTACATTTAGGTTCAATATAGAAATTGAAAGCAAAATTTATTGCGTCTTTAGACTTTTTCAGTTCGAAAAATGTCAGTTTAAAAGGTGATATATACGATTTTAATATTCTTTTATTTTAAAATAGTTTTAAATAAGAATATTAAAAATATATTAATATGGGCCCAATCGGGACCAGACCAGGGCCAGACTGGGTTATGTCTATGTGCTGCACTTGGGCCCCGATTGGGCCCAAGTGTCATTTCCATTCTGGCCCACATCTAGATATCCCGATTTGGGACAAATTCTGCCCGATCTGGCCCCGGTCAGATCCATATTGGAATGTCTGCCAGGTCCGAGAGATATAGAAATCAAAACCAAAATTCTAATTCTACTAGCAGTAAAATGTATCGCTATGAATTTTATTATATTCTTTCGAGATAAACCCTTGATAAAATTCCACCTATAGAGTAACTTCTGCGTATTTAAATATTACCCGATATAAAAAGGAATATATAAAACAGCCGTTGTCATCAAGAAATCGAGAAATGCTACTTGATATTATTGTCGTCCTCAGAGAGCAATAAAACTTCAGCATCTCCTGAACGAACGTATAAATAAAATTTAGGAGCCAAATTCAAAAGCCGTTACCTAATCTCGAAACTCCTAAATTTCCGAACCACCCTCGAGTGTCATAAAATCAAGGTGTTTTAACAGCCTAAAATCTGGCAAGATTTCGATGAAAGATAAGGTCCGTTTTCATCGAGTGATCTGGAGAGCTGGAGAGCTGGAGAGTCGAGGAATCGGGGAGTCGGCGGGGAGTGGTCGATAAATTATAACTAACGCGTTTTTGGTCCTTGTCCAATGGTCGCGTGGCACCTTCGGCGCAGGACAATGGCACTAAAGTCATCGAGAATAAGCGCGACAAAGAGAGATCGGATAAATTCGCCAGGTGCAAGACACGCGTAGGATCCTTCGAGGATCTAACGCGGCTTGCTTTCGACCAGGAGCACTGTGCTCGGGCCCTTTAGGTCCCCGCCGAGAGAAAAAAGATAGAGAGAGGAGATGCGAGGAGATGCGAGGAGAGGGGAGTCTTTTCAAAGAAACTATCCGGCCGGTCATTCAATTTTCACGCCACCTACGATTAAATTGACCCGAGACCAAGGTGCCTTCCTTCTGTCCAGGTGTAACCTCGTGTCTTGGCTGGATCCTTTGTCACGAGACATTTTTCGGGGACAAAGTGTCTCGAGTCTCGTGCTAGGCAGCTAGGGGCTGACATCCAGCGTACAGTGCCACCTTTCTGCTTTATTCTTTCTGCTTTCAAAAACATCCCCTTATTGCCGCGTGCTTGAAAAAATAACATCCATTTGGCAAACTTTCGATGAATTCAAATCGAATACACTTCAGGAGCTCAGGTTACTCATTCTTCAACGAATGTTTGCGTTTGTGCTTATTTTAACCAGGAGAGTAGGGTAAAGTGTAAACAGTCTCAATGTTGCTTACAGAGTAAAGCTAAGGATGGCCAAACCGTTGGATGTTATTCTGATTCTCAAATTCGGATTTAAATTATCCACTTTTGCTGATTTAAAATTTATTTTTTTTAGATTACTTCATTCATTGGTAGCAGGGTGTCTACTAAGGTGGTCCAAAATTTTTTTCGAATTTGTATGCAAAACGCCCGGAAATTTGTTCGAATCCACACAAAAATAAACGCATTTTTTTGTTTGAAAAAAAAAAATATTTAGAGGTAAGCCCCATGAAGTTTATCACGTGTTTCCCATAAGAAAAAAAGACGTTTTTTTACATTTTATTCAGAATTCTCAATATTAGGTGAATCGAGTTCGAAATTCACCATTTTTCTTCACAATTAGTCACAGAATGCAAATAATATATTACTTTTTGAATATCACCCCCATAAGTGAAAAAATGGGTTTTCCGAGTTTTTGGCGCTAATTATGATTTTTTGAGATTTTTTAACGCAGATTGTTTCAAATACATAAAATACTCCTTAAAAATGATAATTTAAGGTTTATTTAAATTGTTTTAACAATTTATTATTGTTTTTAGCAACTTTCTCTTAGAGAAGGGTTTGAAAGTCAAGGTTTTTTCTGCATTTTTCAACTTATTTTCAATGTAACAAAAATAATTGTTTAAGCAATTTGTTATTAATTATGACAATATTCTCTTTGAATAATGCTAAAATGAACAATAGTTAATTGCAATACTTGAATTTTTAGGTCAACTGGATTTTTAAACAAGACGATTAATTTTCAAACAATAAAATTAATTTTCTAGCAAGAAAGACGATTTTTAAATTAAATATATAATTTTTTAACAAAAAAATTAAATTTTTAATAAAAAAGATCTAATTTTAACTAAACAATTAAATTTGTAACCAAACTAATGAATTTTAAACAAAAGTGATCAATGTTTATCTCGAATAAATGAATTTTAAACATAAAAAATTAATTTTTAAGAAAAGATTTCAATTTTGAACAAAATAGTTTTATTTTTAACCAAGACGACGAATTTTCTACTATTTTAGACCATGTACAGAAAAAAGAAATTAAAAGACAAAATTAAAAATACATGAATTTTCAACAAAATATTTGCTCTATAAAATACAAATAGAACAAATTTTGAAACAAATAGTTGTATTTTCTACCAAAAATACGATTTTTCATAAAAAATACATTAATTAATTCTCAATCAAAGAGTTGAATTTTCAACTGAAAAAAGATGAAATTTTAAACAAATAGCTGAATTTTTGACTAAAAAATATCACTTTCCACCCAAAAATGGAATAGCTATATTTTCAGTTTAAAAATTTATTCTTACAAAAAAACAGATTTATTTTTTAAACAAATTTAATTTAACCTTTAACCAAATAGTTTTATTTTTAACCAAAAAGATGAAGTAATTACTAAAATGAACAATAGGTACTTGCAACACTTGAAATTTTAGGCAAAAAAATGGATTTTTAAACAAGACGGTTAATTTTCTAACAAGAAAGACGATTTTTAAATAATATATACAAATTTTTAACAAAAAGAATTAAACTTTCAATAAAAAAAGATCCAATTTTAACTAAACAGTTACATTTGTAACCAAACTAATGAATTTTCAACTAAAATTATCAATATTTATCACAAATTAATGAATTTTAAACAAAGAGATTAATTTTTGAGAAAAGATTTTAATTTTGAACAAAGTAGTTTTATTTTGAACCAAAAGGTTTAATTTTCTAGCAAAAATAAGATTTTTCATAAAAAATACATTAATTTTCAATCAAAGATTTCGAATTTTCAACTGAAAAAGATAAATTTTTAAATAAATAGCTGAATTTTGAACTAAAAAATATCACTTTTCAACCAAAAATGGAATAGTTGAATTTTCAGTGAAAAAAATCATTCTTACAAAAAAAAAACAGATTTATTTTTTAAACAAATTTAATTTAACCTTTAACCAAATAGTTTTATTTTCAACCAAAAAGGTGAATCAATTACTAAAATGAACAATATAATATAATAATTGCAATACTTGAATTTTTAAGCCAAAAAAAATGGATTTTTAAACAAGATGATTAATTAAATATATGAATTTTTAACAAAAAAGTTGAATTTTCAACTAAAAAGGAATAATTTTTAAACAAATAGCTGAATTTTTAATTAAAAAATATGAATTAATTACTAAAATTAACAAAAGTTAATTGCAATACTTGAATTTTTAGGTAAAAAATGGATTTTTAAACAAGACGGTTAATTTTCAAACAAGAAAATTAATTTTCCAGCACAAAAGACGATTTTTAAATTAAATATATAAATTTAAAAAAAAATTAAAGTTTCAATAAAAAAAATACAATTTTAACTAAACAGTTAAATTTTTAACCAAACTAATGAATTTTAAACTAAAGTGATCAATGTTTATCTCGAATAAATAAATTTTAAACAAAAAGATTAATTTTTCATAAAAGATTTCAATTTTGAACAAAATAGTTTTATTTTTAACCAAGACGACGAATTTTCTACTATTTTAGACCATGTAGAGAAAAAATAAAATAAAAGTCAAAATTAAAAATACATGAATTTTCAACAAAATATTTGCACTATAAAATACAAATAAAATAAATTTTCAACCAAATAGTTGTATTTTCCACCAAAAGGATTAATTTTCTACCAAAAATACGATTTTTTATAAAAAATACATTAATTCTCAATCGAAGATTTAAATTTTAAACAGAAAAAGATCAATGTTTAAACAAATAGCTGAATTTTGGACTAAAAAATATTACTTTTTAACCAAAAATGGAATAGTTAAATTATCAAATAAAAAAATTATTCGTACAAAAAAATAGATTAATTTTTAAACAAATTAAATTTAATCTTTGACCAAATAGTTTTATTTTAACCAAAAAGATGAATTAATTACTAAAATGATCAATAGCTAATTCCAATACTTGAATTTTTAAGCCAAAAAAATGGATTTTTAAACATGACGATTAATTTTCAAACAATAAAATTAAATTTCTAGCAAGAAAGACGATTTTTAAATTAAATATATAAATTTTTAACAAAAAAATTTAATTTTCAATGAAAAAACATCCAATTTTAACTAAACAGTTAAATTTGTAACCAAACTAATGAATTTTGAACTAAAGTGATCAATGTTTATCTCGAATAAATAAATTTTAAACAAAAAGATTAATTTTTAAGAAAAGATTTCAATTTTGAACAAAGTAGTTTTATTTTGAACCAGAACAATAAATTTGGTACCATTTGAGACCATGTAGAAAAAAAACATTAAAAGTCAAAATTAAAAATACATGAATGTTCAACAAAATATTTGCACTATCAAATAAAAATAGAACAAATTTTGAAACAAACAGTTGTATTTTTAACCAAAAGGTTTAACTTTCTACCAAAAATACGATTTTTCATAAAAAATACATTAATTCTCAATGAAAGATTTGAATTTTTAACTGAAAAAGATAAATTTTTAAATAAATAGCTGGATTCTGGACTAAAAAATATATTTTTTTTAACCTAAAATGGAATAGTTAAATTTTTAACTAAAAAAATTATTCGTACAAAAAAAAACTTATTAATTTTTAAAACAAATGTAATTTAACCTTTAACTAAATAGTTTTATTTTCAACCAAAAAGATGAATCAATTACTAAAATGAACAATATAATATAATAATTGCAATACTTGAATTTTTAAGCCAAAAATGGATTTTTAAACAAGTCGATTAATTAAATATATAAATTGTTAACAAAAAAGTTGAATTTTTAACAAAAAAGTTGAATTTTTAACTAAAAAAGATTAATTTTCAAACAAATAGATGAATTTTGAACTAAAAAATATCACTTTTCATCCAAAGATGGAATAGTTAAATTTTCAGTTAAAAAATTATTCTTAAAAAAAAACGTATTTATTTTTTAAACAAATTTAATTGAACCTTTGACGAAATAATTTTATTTCAACCAAACAAATGAATTATTTACTAAAATGACCAATAGTTAATTTGCAATATTTGAATTTTCAAGCAAAAAAAATGGATTTTTAAACAAGGCAATTAAATAAATATATGAATTTTTAACAAAAAAGTTGAATTTTCAATTAAAGAAGATCCACTTTTAACTAAACAGTTAAATTTTCAACCAAACTAATAAACTTTCAACTAAAATGATCAATCTTTTACTCGAATAAATGAATTTTAAACGAAAAGATGATATTTTAAGAAAAGATTTCAATTTTGAACAAAGTTTTTGTTTTATTTTTCTCCATGAAGACCAAAAAATTATAGTCAAAATTAAAAAGCAGGAACCTCAACAGAATATTTGCATTATTAAATACAAATAAAACAAATTTTCAACCAAATAGTTAAAATTTAAAAAAAAAGATCCATTTTCAAACAACAATGGAATAGAAAAATCATTTTTATGAGCGAAGACTAATTTGATTGAAAATACATAAATTTTAAATTAAAAAGATAAATTGTCAAACAGCAATTGAATAGTTAAATGTTTAGTTAAAAAATGCATTTTCAACCAAAGCTACGAATTTTCAACTAAAAACATGACTTTTAAAATAAATGGATGAGTCTAACTAGAATAAATTAATTTTCCTTAAAAAAATTACTTTCAGCCCAGAAAACTTATTTGTAACAAAAGGTCAAAATTTTCAACCAAAAATAATAACAACAAAATAAGAAACAAATTTTCAACAAAAAAGTTCAAGTTGCACTTGGAATACACTTAAAAAACTGAACATTCAGTCAAAAAATTGATTTCAAACAAAAAAACATTTTATCCCATTTAATATTGTAATTTAAAAAGAAATTAACTACGCTCTTGAAAAAATTTCCTGACTTCAAAAAAAATTCCCTGACAATTCCAGGTTTTCTAGGTTTTCCAGGAAGTTTTTCCTATGAAGTTTAATACGTATTGCCCATAAGAAAAAAAAACACATTTTCGTACATTTTATTCAGAATTCTCAATATGAGGTGAATTGAGTTCGAAATTCACTTTTTTGTGCCTTCTTCCAGTTAAATTTTTTTTTAAATTAATAATATAAAAGTAAATAAATAAATATTTAGGAATCAAATTTTAAGTAATCGAAAATTTGTTTTGAACATTGTACTTACAATTTAGCCATTATAAAATTTTGTTGACAATTTTAATCCATGTTTGTGTCAGCGTTATTTTTCCATTTTCCATTATATATATATTCTTATTATTATTAATATATATTATTCCAGAAAAGAACCAAAACTTTCTAGCACTTATCTAAGAGAAAATGGTTATAAACAATAATAAATTGTTTAAATAAGCATGTTTGTTAACTCACATTAATTATTACCTCACTAAGTGAAAAGTGGATAAAAACCTTAAGAGTTTCGAAAAAACCGCAACTTTTTAGCACTAATCTAAGAGAAGATAGTTATAAACAATAATAATTTGTTCAAACAATTATTTTTGTTAAATTAAATTAAATGTTAACTCATTTCAAGTGAAAAGTGAGCAAAAAGTTAATAATTTTAGAAAAACCGCAAATTTCTATCACTAAGCAAAGCAAATATTATTAGCAATGATAATAAATTGTTTAAACAATTATTTTGTTAACATGAATGAATTATTACTTTACTCTAATTGAAAAGTGATAAAAAGTTAAAAATTTCAGGAAAAAACCGCAACTATGTAGTATTAATCTAGAAAAAGATAGCTATAAACATTAATAATTTGTTTAAACAATTATTTTTGTTGAATTAAATTAAATAATTACTTACTTAAAGTGAAAAGTGTACAAAAAGTTGTAAATTTCAGAAAAAACGCAACTTTCTAGCATTATTCTAAGAGAATATTGTTATGAATAATAATAAATTGTTTAAACAATTTTAATAAACATCTAATTATCAGTATAAAGTAGTATTTTATGTATTTGAAACAATCTGCGTTAAAAAAAACAGCAAAAATAATAATTAGCGTTAAAAACTCGAAAATCACATTTTTTTCAATTATGGGGGTGTTTTGGTACCCTATAAAACAGACTTATGGGGGTGATATTTAAAAATTAATATATTATTTGCATTCTCGATTCACCTAATATTGAGAATTCTGAATAAAATTCACACGAACGTCTTTTTTTCTTATGGGAAATACGTGTTAAAATTCATGGGGGTTGCGCCACCCTAAAATATTATTTTTTTTTCGAAAAAAATGGGTTTTTTTTGTAGATTTGAACAAATTTCTAGGCGTTTTGCATGAAAACTCGGAAAAAAAATTTTCTAATGCATTTTTGGACCACCCTAGTGTCTACCCATACCTGGAAAACCTGGAAAGCCTGGAATTGTCAGGGAATTTTTTTGAAGTCAGGGAATTTTTTCAAGAGCTTAGTTAATTTTTTTTTGATTGAAATGTTAAATGGGATAATATGTTTTTTTGTTTGAAATCAATTTTTTGACTGAAAGTTCAGTTTATTAAGTGTATTCCAAGTTTTGTTAAAAATTTGTTTCTTGTTGTTTTTTGTTCTTGAAAATTAATTTTCGAACTTAAAATATAACTATTTAATACTTGGTTGAAAAATTATTTTTGATTGGAAATTTTGAACTTTTTTTATAAATCAATCTTCTGGGCTGAAAATAATTCTTTTTATGGGAAATTAATTTATTCTAGTTACACTCATCAATTTATTTCAAAATTCATGTTTTTCGTTGCAAAATCAATTATTTAACTTGACGAATCAATATTTTAGTTGAAAATTTGTAGCTTTGGTTAAAAATGCATTTTTAACTGAAAATTTAACTATTTTCCAAGTGAAACTTAAACTATTTTGTTTGAAAATTTGTTTCTTATTTTTTTGTTATTGAAAATTAATTTTTCTACATCAAATGTAACTATTGAATATTTGGTTGAGAAATTATTTTTGGTTGAGAATTTTGACTTTTTGTTATAAATTAATCTTCTGAGCTGATCATAATTCTTTTTTATGGGAAATTTATTGATTTTAGTTCGAGTCATCTTTTTATTTCAAAATTCATATTTTTGGTTGCAAATTCTACTATTTAAATTGACGAATCATTATTTTAGTTAAAAATTCGTATCTTTGGTTGAAAATGCATTTTTTAGCTGAAAATGTAACTATTTAATTGCTATTTGACAATTTTATCTTTATAATTTAAAATTCATTTATTTTCAATTAAATTCGTCTTCGCTGATAAAAACGATTTTTCTATTCCATTTTTGTTTGAAAATAGATCTTTTTTTGTTTAAAATTTTAACTATTTGGTTGAAAATTTGTTTTATTTGTATTAATTAATGCAAATATTTTGTTGAACATCCATATATTTTTAATTTTGAGTTAAATTTTTTTGTTTACATGGAGACAAATAAAAGAAAAACTTTGTTCAAAATTGAAATCTTTTCTTAAAATATCATCTTTTCGTTTAAAATTAATTTATTCAAGTTAAAGATTGATCATTTTAGTTGAAAGTTTATTAGTGTGGTTGAAAATTAAATTTTTTTGCTAAAAATTCATATATTTAATTAATCGTCTTGTTTAAAAATTCATTTTTTTGGCTGAAAAAGTCAAGCATTGCAATTAACTATCGATTATTTTAGTAATTAAATCATATTTTTGGTTGAAAGTAAAACTATTTGGTTAAAGCTTAAATTAAGTTTGTTTAAAAAATAAATGTGTTTTTTTATAAGAATAATTTGTTTAACTGAAAATTCAACTATTCCATTTCTGGTTGAAAAGTGATATTTTTTAGTTCATAATTCAGCTATTTGTTCGAAAATGGATCTTTTTCAGTTGAAAATTCAACTTTTTTGTTAAAAAGTCATATATTTAATTAATCGTCTTGTTTAAAAATCTATTTTTTGGCTTAAAAAGTCGAGTATTGCAATTAACAATTGATCATATTAATAAATCATTTCTTAAAAATTAATCTTATTTTATTTAAAATTCATTTATTCGAGATAAACATTTATCATTTTATTTGTTAAATTTAATTAGTTTGGTTGAAAATTAACCTGTTTAGTTAAAATTGGGTATTTTTAATTGAAAATTCAACTTTTATGTTAAACAATCGTACATCCTATTCTAAATCCTATTCTAAAAGGATCATACGTATCGAATATCAAGATATCTCGCACGAAGCCATAGAAACACGAGAGCCTGCATGAAAAAGTGCATGGACGTTAAAGAAGCTAGAGAAGTATGCCAGGACA
>JAAAKG020144572.1:0-11092 GCA_010014905.2 Druon quercuslanigerum
TGCCCGAGCGCCCCCGCCTGCGAATTTGGACTCCGTAAATATCCCTGTACTAGACCTGACGGTTCAAATTATCGTTGATGATACTTGAATTTTTGGGTTTTATGCCACGATTTCGGGATTTCGCCCCACTGTGCCATGTGGGGTTATTTTGTCAAATTTTGTTTTGTCACATGGGTGTTCCTGTAACAAGACTTAAGCCTAAATGCAGGATAACGGAAAATTATAGAGAGAAGTTGTTCTGCATTTTCCGTCCAGGCAAATCCATGTAAAGTCAGTAATTTTTTTACAACAAATCTGAAAAAAGTTAAGAACTATGCAAAAATAGTAATATAATAATTTTAAAATTCAAATTGGCAGATCCAATATGGCGGACAATTAATCGTAAAAATGTTAAGAACTTTACAGAATTGGTCATGTTTATATTTTCGAGGTGGCTAATTTCAATTCCTTTACTATTGTTTCAAAATTAAAAATGACGGTACAAATACGGCCGAAGACAAATCGGGAAAAATGTTAGGAACTGTACAAAAATGATGACGGTTGAGGAGCACATTGTTGATCAGGTTTTCAAAATCCTGATACGTGTTGATCTCGCGACCCGCTGGGTCACTGAGTGTGACATGTTTGGGATAAATGCGGATTATCCAGATTTTATAAGCGAGAAGCCGCCCAGCCAATCTCACTTAAAACGAACTGCAATTGAAGCAGGGCAGTGAGTTGATAATATTGATTGAAAAACTTTTTTCATATATTCAAGGGAAAAAATAACTGCATTTAGAAAAGTTTTCACTTCATTTCAATGGGCAGGCGATTGAAAACGATTGAGCAGAGGGGAAGCAGGTAATGCGGCGTGGTCCCTTTTAGAAAAATCTGCGCAATATGAAAGAGTTATATTAGGTTCAGCATAAACATTTATGAATGAAATATCAAATAGTGAAAAAATTAGCTTATTTAGGGTAATTGTTTAATTTTTAAGGTAAAAAACTTTGTTTTTGGTGTATTGCATCTATTGAGACAGATGCAAAAAAATTATTAAAGCTTTCAGTATTTTGCACCAAATGTATTAAAACTTTGTTAATCTTGATCTTCTGACTTTTCCGACGGATCAATATGTCGCAAGTAGGTAAAGTTCGTTAAAAATTGTCAATAAAATCTTCTGTCAATACTATAAGGAAGTGGGAAAGGCGGGGCGAACATCCATTTTAATGGTAAATTGTCGCAATGTTGAATATTGTTTGTTCATAGATCTGAATTATAATCACTGTAAAAAATATAATCTTAATTTTATTTTGAAACTGCAAATGAATAGATATCTGATTTTACTGAAATTGTGGGTTCGATTCTTAGAACATTATTTATTTCAATCAAGAATACTCGAGGTAGGGTAGCTTAACGCATGTGGCCTTTTTCGATTTCTCCTATGAATAACACCATGCTAAGATATTGATCTGTGTGCTACATACTTTGACATTGCATTATGGATTACGTTCTTTCAATGAATTGTCGGAGTGATTTATGTTATGCGCGTCGCATTACCTGCTTCCTCCGCTATAGCTAAGAACAACATTTTTTGTTTTGACATTTTTCTCGAATTTGGACGATTTATTACATATTTTTTCTTAACTTTTTCATTTTTTCATCTAAATAGAAAATCAGTTGGTGCGAGCTATGAAATTAAACAATTTCTGCATATTTTTGAAAAGAACAGAAATGTATGAAAATTACGTTGAAAACAGAAATGTACCAAATAAAATTCATTGAACTTTTATTATTTCCAAACTCTGTACACCTCCCTCTCCCGTCCACCGGCTACGGAACTACCCTTCCCCAATCACACCTGCCTACATTTCCAGCCTTCGGCTCCCCTACTAATATACTGCTACAGATACACACGTTAATTTTTGCTGCGTAAAAAAACATTGATTCTATCGCTTTCTGGCCCTAGCGGTTTTTAGGTCCGTCCACTTAGCTAAAAATTATTATACTGAGATTAACGATTAGGGAAGATTTTTTTGCTTTTTTTGCTCTGTGATGACATAATTCGTTTTCCAAAAAACTACCCCTAGGTCTTAAAACCTTCTTCTCTTGATCAAAAACGTTTTGAAAGTGGAAAAACCGCCTTGAACAATTTAAAGATGCTTTAGAACTTTAAACTGAGTACTTGACTGTTCAAAATTTCATCCTCATAATTAGTGTTAGTGGATATACTTTGCTCGTTTTTTGCTCTGGCGACAAATAATAAATGTTCCAAAAACTGCCTTTAAGTCATACATATCTACCCCTCGTATTCAAAAACGTTTTAAAAGTTGGAAGACCACCTTGAAAAATTTAATGATGATTTAGAACTCCAAATTAATTGTTTGATACTTGAAAATTTCACCCTCATAATTTTTCCAAAAACTACTTCTTCACTTGAATTTATGCAGCGGAACATATTTTGCTTTGAAAAAAGCATAAAAAATAATACAATTTAGAAATAACTGTTAGTTGATATTTTTTTCATTCTGGTGACATATAATAGGTGCCCCAAAAACTACATACATACCAACCCCTCTTGATCAAAACCGTTTTAAAAATGGGAAAACCACCTTGAACAATGTAAAGATAATTTATAACGATGAAAAGTATTGTCCACGGCACTTAAAATTCTGTAGATTGTACAGTCATTTATTAATTTAATCAAGTCCAACAAATATTTGAAGTAATACTTACAGTGTAAATTATAGAGGGCATAAGTTTTCGACCAAAAATTAGTCAATCTAAAGGTCTTAATCATATTTGTATTGTTTGAACTAAAACAGTGTTCTCATAATATTATTATTTTTAATGCGTTTCATAAATTATATATAAGTTTCGCTAAATACATTTACATTGGAGGGGAGTTTTCCTGCAAATTATTAAAGGGGTAAATTTCAAAGACTCATTTAATTAATTTGAGGTTTCCAATCATCTTTACCTGAAGTAAGGTTTTTTTACAATTAACAAACATTTTTTATCAGAAGAGGTAGATATGTATGACTTTCTTTGCATTTCCGCGTTAGAGCCCAATAACTTTCACAGGGAAAATTTTTTCCGCAGAGATGCAGTTTTCAAGATATTTGGTAATGTTTCTCAGAAGGGTTAGATGTTTAACCCTCTATAACTCGAAAACTGTCTATTTTCGGACTTTGTGCCCCATAACACTTTTGTTTGAGACATTGAGAACTACAATTTCACGAAGTTTAATCAAAATCGACCGAAAGCAATTCCATGTACATTTGCTGTGAGGTCCTTTGTCTATCTCCTCCCACCCTTCTATATTCATTATTACATAGTCTATCACAGATATCCTCATCTTACTCACATACGTGTATTCTCCCTCTTCGTCCCCTGTTACCATTCCCTTCGCCGCAGCCCATTCTCTGTCCTTCATCCAGTCTCTTAGAATCTCCCCCTGTTTATTTATTAATTTATCCTTAATTTCCTTTTGAAGATCGCCCCTTCCCGTTACAGGCTCCCTTCATCCCCAATTCTCGCACTATAGCCCCCCCCCCCCAGTACGGCCATACCCTCATCTCTCTTTCTCTCCCAGTACGTCTTCCACCCTTTCTTTAACCCTTTCCATTCCATCCGTATTGTAGGGTAATGTAACCGGCTGTGGGCCATCACCGGTTGTGGGCCACCCCTTGTATTTTTGAACGTTTATAAAATATGACAGATCTGAGTATGACTTTATGTGTACATTGACAATAGACAGTATTAGTGCAAACACTGAAGTGAAAGGACGCATCTGACCCGCAGCTACAAAAAAACAACAAAAATTGACGAAGAAATTTTTAATAAAGTAATTTCTGAAGATTTTGCGAGTGTGATAAAGCGAAGTGAAATATTGCAAAGAGGTAAAAGTTATGCATTTTTATGCAGTATTTGCGTTAAATTTTCCGACTTTATATCGAGTTTACTCAAAATTTTTCGCCACGAGAATTTTGCCAGTCATTTAAGGGATGACTGCCGTTACCGGTTGTGGGCCACCTTTTGTAATCGGTTGTGGGCCACCATATTTTTTGCATGAAACTGATTGCAAATCGTGTTTTTGGCTTCCTTGTCAAGGCGGTTCCCAGAGTACTCTCTGGGAGTTTTCCGGAAGTACAAAAATTTGTATTTCCGTTATAAAAGGCGCCAGAATTTTAAAAAATTTTCACGGGACCTAATTATTTAATATCGAAGTGTTTATTTATACTGGTTTTTTATGCATTTTTACGCAATTTTAGCCATGTCTACCCCAAAGAAAAAAAGACGAACCGAAGGAAACTGATTTCAGTGTGATCGTACAAGCCATTAAGCTTTGTTTGATCGAAAAGACGCCCGTCAGAGAGGCTGTTCGAACCTACAATTTTCCTCGCACCAATTTGCAGCGATATCTGAAGAAAGCTTGTGAGAAATTTAACGACGTTTTTGCCGTACAAGATGGTGAATTGATGGAGTACCTTCGTAAATGCAGCCAACGAACACCTTCGAATATGGTTTTTTTTCACTTCCCACTAATACATCAGACCAAACATCAGACAACACCTGGACCGTCATCTCGATCGACTTCTGTCTTTTGAATGAACATGGCCCCTTGCAAGCTTTCGGTTGGCTAATTTAAAAATTGGTTAACCATCGGAAAAAACATTGATGTTTGATTCGATGAATCTAAAGTAAAACATCGACGATCGCAAGAAAAACATCGATAGTTCCGATATTTTCGCATCGATGTTACAACACTACACTCACCAAATATGAATTCCTCACTCTACTCTCCAACCTTAGCCTCTGGTTTCTCCCAGTCCTCAGTAGCGAACTCGTATAACTTAACAAAGAGTTCCTTCTATAAATACTTGAATGTTCAAGCCGCCCTAGTTTTTTGGGTCATGAATCACAAAGATAAGAATTAATGAGTGAAAAATGGAACAAATTAATTCTGAAATCTCAAATTATATTTGTTTTAAAATCAAAAGAATTTGTTCCTCAATTTTGCCACTATGGTTGCAACATAACTGGAGTGATCATTAACAAGGTCACCAAGTTAGGACTTTGGAATTCTGCAAATCAAGAATGGGCGAGCTCTAGCAAATTGAAGCATTCTTTATCAATTTTACGAAACATATACAAATTCAAATGTGAACCATAGAAAATCGTTTAAATTTAAATGAATAACAAAATAAAATCTGTTTTAAATTCCGAATCTGAAATTCAAACAATATCTAAAATTAAAATGATTAAAGGGAGCAAATAGTATGGACTGTGTGTACCCGGTTCCTGTATAGTTTCTTTTGCGAAGAAAATTGAGGCGCAGGTTCTTATACAGTAACGTATATAGAAGCTCTTTCAGATAACTATCGAATGAATCTTTGGAAGGATTCTTTACAGAAATACGTATAGGTTCCTTTACAGAAAGCCATTGTGATACCCCTTGTCGCTTGCAGCTATAAAGTTGCTTATTTCCTTGAAGATTCAACTCACCATCGAGATAGCCAAGCCACTAGCGAACCCTTGTGGATTAGTTCCCACGCATATTCATGTATAGGATCCTGAACATGGTCGTGTATATGAACCCACACCTCAATTGGCTCTGTGAAGGAACGTGCACAGGATCATTTAAAGGTTACCTCGCGTAAATATTACTTTGAAGGACCATGTACAGTATCCTTCACCAAATTCCTGTACAGGATCCGTCAAGAAGACCTGTACATGACAGCACTTAGTGCTTGATTCATTGAAACTCATGGTGTATTCACACGCCTGTTTACTGATCGCCAGCCAGCAGAAAAGTCGTAAGAGTAAAATAGGAATTTTCAGTAGGATCAAACCATACTTCCGAGCGAGAAAACTTCAACTGACCTTAACCTTAACGACCTTAACCGACCCACAGTAATTTCTCAAAAAATAAAAATTAGATTTCGAAGATTGGGATTGATTAAAGGTTGAATCATTCCCAATCAGTGTTTGTCGCGACAGAAATCATAATATCGTTCTTAATCATTATCAATCGGAACAACCTTTTGAATCTAGTTTGTTAGAAATTCAACTGTTTCGTAAAAAATTCATATGCTTTGTTAGAAACTTGTCTTCATGGGTAGAAAATTATTCTAGTTTGTTGAATGTTCCACTTTTTGGTAGAGATCTCAACTATCTTGGTAGAAAATGAACTTTTTTGATAACTGACTTCTAGAAAATTTGTCTTTTTGTCTTCAAAATTAAAATATTTGATAAAATTTTATTTTTGGTTTGGAAATTCGCCCCTTACATTGAAATTGCATCTTTTTATGCTGAAAATTCAACTGTTTGATTAGAAATTTAATTATTTTGTGCAAAATCTAATCATTCTTGGAAAATTGAAGAAAATTGTCTAAAAGTCAAAAATGTAGTTACATATTTATCTATTTGGATTGAAAATTCATGTTTTATGGTAGAAAAGTTATCCTTCTTGGTGGAAAATTTATCTTTCTTGAATAAAGTTTTTTTTCGGTTAAAAATTCTACTGTTTTAAAAAAAATTTGTATCATTTGCTTTAAATTTTTTAAATGAAAAACTCGCAGCTTCCCTGCAGGAAATAAAAGTATTCAAACGGATAGGATAGCACGGATCGAAGAAGTATTTAAACGGATAGGAATGAGCGGATACAGAAGGGTAGAATTTTTGTATCGGTTTGGTGAGCACTGCATTCTTTTGAATCAGCGTGTATCCGTTGTTACATTTTAAAATCTTTATCAGTTTTAATACTTTCTGATACGTGAGAGGTAATTGAGTACGTCTTTATCCGTTCCAATCTGAATTTATTGAATTCATTCATATCCGTGTATATCCGTGAATTGTTATCGTTTGTCCTCGTTTACGGGGAGTTTAAAAGGTTTCTATGAAGTTTCGATGTGCGTGTAAAGTGTGTCCGAAAGTTTTGTAAATGCTTCTGATTCGGGGTATACACGGGCATTTTGCTTACATCATAATGTTCGCAAAGTTCTCACCCGAGAAACGTATTCTTCACTTATCTGACGCACACAAGCCTGTGCCCAGTTCCAGGCCAAAAGTTGGTGGTGCCCTAACTGATATTTAATTTTCTTACTTCAACGTAGAATATATTATTGACATGTTTCATTTAAATGTTATATTATAGCTATCTCATTTGATTATTTTTAATGTTAATAATATTGAATATATAATAGAATGAAAAAACATAAAAGCTGATAGATAAGGATAAGAAAGCGCATTGGAAAAGATATATTAAAAAGGATAGATAATAGATTTTTCAAAAAGAGGATTGAGAAGGATAGGAAGTGATTGGGCTGGATACAATTTCCATCCATCGTAGATTAAGGGAAATTTCTGAGTAGCTCGCAGATGGATAAGGATTCAACGATGGATAGACAATAAAGTATTGAAAAGAAAAAGTATAAACACGAATGGAAAAACATAAAATCGGATAGATAAGTATAACAAGGCGGAGTGAATAATATGGGTATAAACGGATATCCAACATATTTTTTAGAGAGAGGAGTGAAAGGATAGAGAATGATTCGTCTTTTTTGCTGAAAACTCATCTCTTTGGATAAAAAATCTTTTTGGACTTTAGTGTGCTTTGAAAGCACATAACACGTTTCCCCGCAAACAACAAATTAATTAACAGTTTTCTTTAACGAGACTGATTACTAGTTACACTGTATTTTACGAAATGTATTACACGATAAGCTAACTGCATTGTATGACAAAGTATATTTTGTACGCTTTCTACATTATAAGTGTTTTGCACTATTTAAATAAACAGTAGATTATAATATAACTAAAAATAATTACTATAAAAATCATTAGCAAATCTGTTTGTGATTGTTTCTTGGCCACGAGAAAATTATTTGAAATCTTTAAAAAGTCTTGTCTTTTATCGAGATGTAATTTAAAAACAAGAAGTAAATAACCGTTTTCAAATAATTTAAGCGTGATAAAAGTACTGCTACTAAAATGTCCGTGGCCGACCTGAAAATCACCTTGCATCCCGATTGAGAACGATAGCTGACCTCAATCGTTCTAAATCGATCAGACCCGATTAAGAAACACCATTGGAAACGATTGGATATTATTTTAAATTACTCGCAATAACATACAATAATTATTTTCTAGAAGGTTCAGCGCAATGCATTCCAACTGAAGTTCTGTTTGCCAACAAGGAACAAGTAGCTGCTAAGAATTACAAATCGTGAGCGGTCAACCTAAAGTCCAATACATGTGACTTAAGTTATAAAAATTAAGACACCATCATTTAGTATAATTAAAACAGACATGTATTAAGATTGAAAAACATAGCGCGTCGAAAGCTTAAATTGCAGCGCGGCACCCTAATTTTTCAAGTCGCTGAAATAATGCATCAACTAACTTTTATTGTTGGTACACTATTGCAATGTCTGAGCAGAAAATTCTTTAATTTTAATGTAACTACCAATACTTTTAGAATAGGTATGAGAAATATTCATTTAAATAGAACTTCTTCACGTAAAACGTAGCATAAAGTATGAAACAGAAATTAGATTCCATTTAAAATAGATACACAATTTCACACTTAAATTGAACCAGATATGTATTTTAAGTTATCTGAAACATTTGAATTTTTAAATAATAATTTTAATGAGAATCTAATTGTAAATAATAATTATGATCATAACTGATTAAATAGAGGAACAGCTGTCTTTAGGTTTAATTTTGAGATTTTCATTGAGGACGATGATGATTTTAAGCAGGAAGGGCTGTTACGTCCCGAAACTTTAAAAATTTTCATAACGCCCTAAAAGACGTAACCTACCTTATCTCTAAGACAACCATGAGACAGCGCTCTTAAGCATATTTGCATTCACGTACATAACTAACTCATCCGATTGTGTATCTAACCGCGGTAACGCGCCGCTAATGATAAGGTAGAGAGCTAAAGGTAACAAACAATGCAATACCACGGGAGGGCACAGACTCGGAAGATATCTACAGTTTAACAACGAACGATAATTGAAATGAAACCTTATAAAAAATTCATAAATCTAAGGACGACTAAATATTAATACATGCGCGTATTTTCATGAACGAAATATAGTAAATAATAATCTAGACTTATAATTAAGTAAACATATAAACTTACGGAAGATCAGTTAGTAATTAAAATGGTGTAACTCTCTCTCTCTCTACTAGTAAATAATAATCTAGACTTATAATTAAGTAAACATATAAACTTACGGAAGAGCAGTTAGTAATTAAAATGGTGTAACTCTCTCATTTAAAATACGTATTTCGTTGCGCTAGTGTTAGACCATGTACTTAGTCAGACACAATATAATCAAAAGTGTCGGACTGAAATCACTGAAAATTAATAAGATAGAAATTAAAATCTCTGAAAGGTCAATAGTAGAGATGCGCGATCGCCGTGGCCAGCAATAGCTATTAGTCATCGTATGCCACCGCGAGGATGGCGAGTATCAAATAACATGTAACCGATCGAGAAAGACAAAACTGACCACTGGAAGTATAAATAGACGGAATAAGAACGCACTTTCATCGCGAAAAGTATTCAAGAACGTGCTTTTTCATTAGTAGTCAAGAACGTGCATTTTCATCAGTAGTCAGGAACGTGCTTTTTCATCAGGAGTCAGGAATGTGCTCGCATCCACAAACCTATGGGGGCGAAGCACTATATAAACCCCGATCCTCCCTTGTATCAGAGTCTTCAGTCTGAAGCAGTTATACTGTCCACTCCATCTACGTGAACGAACAAGTTCGACAAAGTCGCGTACTTCAAGTCAAATTTAAATCAGTTACCGTGTTCGAGTCGAGTACTAAGTCCCGTCGGCTGAGACTTTCGGCCGACGTTAATTGAATCTTTCTCGAATAAAGTCCGCTGTGTTAACATTCGTGATAAGAACTGAAGTGTGGATTGGACAGCTATTTAGGGCCCTGTATCGCACTAATAATCGTGAACCGTGCTTGTGCATTGAGTTCACTGGACAAATATCTGATAGGGTTTCGTCGCTGCCCTACAACAACAACGGAGATACACTCGACAACGCAAATCTCCCTCTCGCCTTTTTCTTGAAAAGAAAGTATACGTAGGTTAATATTTGTAAATATTTATCCATTATATGCTTTTATAATAAATTTATTGTTCACTTGACCATCCTTTTTATTTTTAAGCACCGCATATTAACACAGTTCCCATGGAGCTGACAAGTGACAACTTACCCACAAACAAAAATAAATGGTCAGGCCTTACCACCCTGACATAATCAGCACCCTGGTCTCTCTCTTACCAAATTTCCATACTACCCTCGTCTATTTGCTCGGGACGTGACAAGTCCACAAAGAGCATCCTTTGTAAACTCGCCAATTAGTCGTACGAGTTACTTGTAAAAAGTAAGTATTCCAAGAAAGAAGGATTCTCGCGGAATTCGTAAATATTTGAACACTCTTCGAGTTGGTGACCACGGTACTTTGCCCTGGCGAAAGTTTAGGATAGGAATTCATTCCTAGCTAATCTGAGTTACTCCTAACCAATGCGAAGTCTGTATCCGAGCCATTCCAAACCAATCCGAAAAAATATTTGAATCTCATTTGTTGAAAACCGCTTGAAAATTAATCCGACTCAATTCAACTAAATCCGAAACTTGTATGCGAAAGTATCCGCATGAATTTGACCCAGATAGCAAACGTTCGAGGCATGTTACTTGCACCAAGTGCGAGGCATATGCGACGCATTATATAAGGGGCACGTATAGGTGCGGGGCATATGCGCCGCACTTCGTGCTGGGCAACCAGGTACGAGGCACATGCACCGCACTTCGTTATGGGCATGATACGCGGCGCACATGCGTCCCACATTGTGAGAGACATTATTTATAGATGATATAAGGAAGGAGCACATTTTATAGTAATAATAATAATGGTAATAATAATATTGGGTGATTTGTAAAATGTGAAGTAATTTATTATTATTTATTTCTAAATTAATTTTCACGTGGCTTATTATAATTGTTTAATAATACTTATTTATTAATTATTAATAAATAAAAATAATAAAAGGTAATTAATTTTAATTATTTATTAT
>JAAAKG020144573.1:0-11092 GCA_010014905.2 Druon quercuslanigerum
ATAAAGAAATATGATGAACAAGCATGGAAATTTTTCTATTTTACGCGCCCAATGCTCGACAATAATATAAAAAATAATAGAATAAATACAGTAAAAGTCAAGATATAATCAACCTAAACGAAGTTTCAAATCAAAATTTTTTTAAATTGTACAGCTTTCAATTTAAATGCTTTATAGCTAATTATTTTAAAATTATAAAATGATAAAATTTAATTAACGTCATATAAACGAAATTTGTTTGGTTCTTATTTCAAAAAGTTCAAAATTTTATAGCTTAAAAAATACGGAGGTGGCGAGCTACAGATTCTTATTAGGAAGATGGCAAAATAATACAAATACGTAATAACATAAAAATATTTATTTGTGTTCGTCCATCTACAATATTTTGCAGTACATCTCAGACGCCCAACGCTACAAACAATTAAAAACTAAAATTATCTGACGGCAGATAATTTTAATTATGAACCGGATAAAAATTATCTAACGTTTTTATCCATCTTGAGATAAATAATATCCCTTAAATTTACATTTTTATGCAATATATAAAAACTTTCACGCCGTTTATAAGAATATATCAAAAAAATTCTTGATACAGTGCAAGAACTTAAATTGTAACAAAAATTTTGCAAAAATCGCAGCATTATTTGAAATAAAAATATTAGTTTCGTAAATACATGAAACGTATCCACGCACACGTTTAAGCTGTGGTGATACTGTGGAAAACAGGTTCAAAATTAGCCTTCAGAAGCATTCCAAAATGTTGATTATTTCGGATATTGCCTAATATTTAATAAAACATTGACCCTATTTTTTCAATACCTACTGCACCTTGGGCAATTTTGTTAGAATTTTTATTATATCATTTTAAAACGGGGAGAAAACCGTAACACAACGAAATTAAAAACGAAGTTCAATTCAAAAATTCTCCGATTAACGAAAGCTTGCTTTTTTAGCACGTCAGGTCGCGGCCGTTTCATTATTCCTTTCTTTACGAAATTTATTTTTGCGTATGTTTTAGATTAAAAGCATGATAAAATCTCTATAAATATGTAGATTTTCGAGTTGCGAGGAATAAAAACATGCATTATATCGCAAGTTAAATGATTCGCATGCGTTTTTCGGCCGGTATATAGTATTGTAGTCTTTACATGCCCAAATCTACTGCACCCATACAAATTCTCTAATTTAACTTTAAAAATATATTCGGTACTGTTTGGAATTTTATAGTCAATTAAAGTCTTAGGTTTATACTGAAAGCATTGCATCTAAATAATCTACAGTTTTCCGACCATTTCTCATTAGCATCCAGTGACCTGATATATATATTATATATTACCCGAGTTCTCAGGCACCTTTCAAAAAATGAAATTGAGATTATTTAATTTTGCAAGAGGTATAAGGTTTAGCAGAAGTAGGCCGTCGGATTAGAGAACCATTTCTGAACCAGGGATTAGAGACAGGTCAATTGGTGCAAGTAACCTAAGCTCAAAAAAGAAAGCTTTTTCATCCTTGTTTCTGCACTAGAAACCCTCAAAAGCTAGCAGTTTCAGGTTTAGGAATTACACAATCTGTTATTTATAATTCACATAAATTGTTAAGAGTTAAGGAAGCTGAAAATAACTCTAATGTTAAAATATTATTATTTTATTATTATTCTATAAGGTGAGTTTGCTCTAAAATCATTTTTAGTACGCTTTACAGCAATGATCGACCAGCTTAACGTTAAGCTGGCGCAAAGTCTATTTTTTACAAAAAAGAATGAAGGCCTAAATTTATCACTGCGGGCCCAAATTAGCCCTAAATAAGCCCTACATTATGAAAAAGGTTTTATCTCCAAACCTCAATAGTATTTTGCCAGCTTAACATACCTGGCAAATGCGTATCTTTTAAATTAGGAGAGCAAACAGTAATCTACGTCGGAATAATTTTGCGTCGCAATATTTATTCTGGAAGACCTTATCGCGATACCTATCAACATTATCTCCTATGGTTAATAATTTTTTCTGTTTTTAAGAACTTTTATCTATCTTGTGAGTTTTATGAAATTTTCAGTAAAATATTAATAAAGTCGGCTATAATTTTATTTTGCTTAAAAGAATTATATTATCTAAATATTTTAAGAAAAATACAATCATTAATTGTTGTTAATAATAAGACCTTATAATTATTAAAAAGACAATTTTGAGAAAAATCGTAATATAAAAAAGGTGTTTACAAACATTTTTTTAAGTTTTTAAGTGGAACAACTTCGGTCTTCTGACTTTTTTAAACCTAGTATTGTGATTGAAAAATGGGGATTTTCATTCTTCATGAAAATAAATTTAATTTTCTCTTCTTTTACATGCGGCCACAAAATAAATTGTTCTAACATAAATTCTACTTGTTGGTACTAAGTTAGAAAAAAAATAAGATGGTGGTCTAAAGCCTGATACAGTTGGCGTAGATGAAATTTCGGTTACTGTTTAGGAAAATTTAGAAATGGTTTCTATATAAAAAATGTTCGAAATATTTGTACTAAACTTGATACAAATATACATAAGGACATTTTCATCAACGGTAGTTAAAATTTAATATACATGGTATATTAAATTTAATATTCAGGTTGGAATAACAGCGTATAGAAAATTTCCAATCAGAAAGCCTATAATTAACACAGTGTGTGGAGTATTTAAAATTTAATGTTTCACAATATTTTGCGCAATATTTAATATGCTGCAATTTTAAACAGTCAAAATAAGAGTGATTTTGTTTTGACAGAAGTCAACTTTTAGTGTAAAAATCTATCCAAGCACTTTAAATGTCGCACCTGATTATGCATGACAAGATATTTATTATGCAATTCTAGAATAGTCTAATCTTGGAGGCTTTGAAATTAAAGTCCTTTTGCTTTGAATTGGAACATCATAAATTTCCCGAGAATTTCGCTATTACATTTTTCAAAATGTGAAAAGCTTAAAACTGTGCAATTTCAAACATTGCAATCATAGTATAGCAATCTTGTTTTATGTTCTTTATTTCGATTTGCAATGTTAAGGTAATATTTTTAAATTGTGTGACGTTTAATTGAAGATTTATACAAAAAAATAATTTTTTGTTACAAAATATTTTATTGGCAAATTTTGAGAATGAAAAAGAGTTACAAAGGAAGAAGAAATTCATCAAATAAGATAAAACTGTTTAAAGAATTGTCAAATATCATTAACAAGGAAATATTACTCTTAACATTCGTTAATTCTGTAATTTATTTAGAAAAGTGCTAGCGCCTCACGATTTATTAGAAAAAATTATAAAAATCTAAGTTGTTTAAATAATTTTTCTCTCCCTATCTCACTCTGGCGTACGGCAAAGCGACCTCCGGGGAGCTCAACCAGTGCTCGGGCCGCGGAACGAATAGAGTTTTATATAACGATATTTCCTCTCAAATTTACGAAAATTCAAATCCAAAAACGAAAAACGATGAATGATTTACACCTCCTTTCCCCGTAATCAAATTAAGAATATTAAATACGGCCATTAATGTACGTGTACCCAAGTAAATTGTGTACACGTACAATAAAAGGGCTCTCGAAGCGTTTAAACAGTAAATAAGGTTTATTAAGGGCTAGTTAGGTAAATATAGTAATTAAACATGAAATATTTAAGAAATAGGAATAAAAGGTACTTTGGGAGTTATCAAATTTTAAATATTCATTAGCAATTAATTATAAATAATTATAAAATCCCAACGGCCGTTCTATTCGCCCTAGCTTTACCGTTCCTTCGGGAAATTGAAGCTAGGATAGAGTATGGGCTCAGGTTAAATTTTCATAATTTTAGCGTAAGGCTTTATATTTTTAATCGTTAATTAAACATTTTCAAAAAATACAGCATTTAAGTTTAGAGTACAGTTGACGCGCGGACGGTCGAAGCGAGCGGGCCTGGCTGACGACCCCCTCCGCTTGGCTGCGACTTCGTTGACGTTTCGCAGCCAATCGGAGGACTCAAACGCTGTCCCCACCGCCTCGAGACGCCGCTCGACAGCCTCGCGAGAGTCAGGAGCGACTCAGTTAGTCAGTAGACATCGAATTTCCACGGAGAACAATACGCGCTCCGTACTCCTTGTAATTTTCTTCCAATAAACACCGTCGCCAGTATCCGCAGTTTCTTTCCTTTTTCTTTTGTTTCACCCAGCCGGGTACGTGTGAATTCGCAGCATCCAGTTTCGTGCCTTTGTTTTCATGCCGTTCGCGCTTTCCACCGGATTTCTCGTGCCACTGACAGCTCGGTGTCAACTTAGACCTTCGTTGTGCCGTGACGTTCCAGCAGTGCAGGCCAGTGTTCGTGAGTGTCTACGTGTCCGCCGTCGCAACATCTCGCCGTCGTTTCCCGATTCAGTGCGCCGTGTAGCTTTGGACAACCCCTTTTATGACAAGGGCCAAGCACGACACGCGGGGGTCTAAGCGCACCTGGAAGCGACGGGCGCAGCGGGCCAGGCTCGCTTCTCGACGGGCCGACGTGGCATCTAATCAACGTGGGACCACCGGACAGGCTCAAGGAGCCGTCTCGGGTATCATCGACAACCGGACAGACTGTGCCCGACGGGGACCGGTCGAGGCGACTGTCCCATCAACCAGCCGACCAAGGGAGGAAGCGAGACCGGCTCGGGGAGCTGTCTCGCCATCGAGGGAATCGAGACCGGCTCGGGGAGCTGTCTCGTCATCGCGGATCATTGTAACGAGGCCTGGCCAGGAGGCCGCCTCAGGAAAGAAGAACGCGCCGTCAAACCCATCCGACGGGCGTCGGTGTCACCCACGGGTGGCCGTAAAGCAGACGAAGGGAAGGTGCCATCCAGATACCGCACGGCGAGCCTTTCACGCAGGGAGAGAGGCGCGACGTAAGGAGGAGCGGGCGCAACGAGCTGAGGAGCAGCGCGCCGCCGAGCGACGGGCCCGCGAGGAGGCTTGACTGGCCGCCGTTCGACAACGCGAGGAAGAGGCAGAGTGTCATCGCCGGGTTGTCGCTGCTGAGTTACGGAGGGCGGAGGCAGCACGGAAACGGGCTTCGGTAGTCGCGCCCGTGCCGACGACGCGCTACAAATCGGATTCCGCGGCAGCAGGACCATCCAGCGCACGGGGTGAATACGACCCGAACACTCCTAGCGTGGAGGCATACCGCCTCCTCGAAAAGAAGAAAGGTCGCTCGGGAAGCCACGACCCTCGTCGGCGAGGGCCTCCCAGGAACCGGGCGGTGCCCCTCATTCTTCGCTTACCGGCTTTCGTGAAGGAAGGTCGTTACACCTTCCCACCGCTACAATTCATCAGACCGGGGGCCACACCACGCGATTAGCCGATCGTAGTGGATTACCCTAACTCGCCGCCACTTCCGGAAGCTCTCCGCGCGCCGCCGAGCGCGCCGCTACCACCACCAGCCGAGATCGCCACTGTTTGGTCTCCAGTCGCCGGACCATCTCGCGAGGCCATCATCCTTCCACCGACGCCTGGGACACCGAATCACCCTGACGACGACGACGTGCTCCAGCTGGCCGCGTACGACACGCCCGAAGCGTTTTAGCCGTCGCTGACCGCGCCTACGCCCACGCGCGGCAACGATCATCCGTGTCGCCGAAATCTTCGTTTTTAAGCCGCGTCGATGAATCGTAACTTTTTGTCAACCTAAAAAAAAAAATCATTGACCTCACGTCCCACGCAACCAGTCCGAATGGATGGTGCAACCGCGTGGGACCTTTTTAAGACCGGCCAGGCCAAAAGGGTCTATCTGCCGCCGCCTACCAGCCAGAGGAATGTCCCTACGGGAATGAAGGTACTGAATCAGTGGCTCGCCGGGCAATCTAAGAAACGCGTGGTTCAGGACCCCACTCGCCGGTCATAATTCTGCTTGCCGGCAATCTCCGCAACGCCGAGACAAGGTTACGGCAAAGAAACCAGATAAAGTGCCAATCACATCAAGCCAGCGCCGGTGGATACGACTGACCAGTGTCGGGTACCAGTCAACCCACCAGGCACTACACAGTTCCTACCCCCCACAAGGCTTTAGGATAGCTGGGTTAGAGAACATGTAGCACTTGAATCTTGTAAAGAACTTCAAGCTCGCGGATTTACACCTGCTCCAGAATGTAGATCTTGTGTTTCACCTAGACCTACTCCAGAATTTAAACCTGATGTTTGACCTTAAGCTACTTCAGAATTTAAACCTTGTGTTTGACCTTGAGTCCCTCCAGAATTTAGACCTTGAGCATTCTGTACTCCCAATTGTCCGGCCGCTCTAGCCGCTCCAACTTGTGAAGTACCTGCAAGTGCTTGATTTCGTGCACTTATTCCAACTAATGGTAAATTCGTTCCAAGTCCTGTGGGGCTTAATGATTGTTGACTTTGTTCAGGCGTTACAGTTTGTAAAGAATTTTGCGGTACATGATTTAAAAGTTGTTGTTTTCCGAGTAGTTAATTTTATGCAAACATTCCATTTTATCCTAATGTTGAAGGCAATCCATTCGTTGAGTGCATTCCATTTTGTGCATTCAATCCGGCTTCTCCAGGTAATACTGTTTGTCCAGCTAATCCAGTTTGTCCCGGTAATCCAGGTGTTTTAGGCTATCCATTTGGATTAAGCAGTCCATTTTGGCGTAGGCTATCCATTTGGTGTAGGCAGTTCAGGTCGTGCAGGAGGTTCATTTGGTTTAGGTGGATCAGTTGGGCTAGACTTTTTATCTTGTCAAGCGTCCTCAGGGTTTACATCTTTTTTAGGATTATGGTGATCCTTTTTATTTTCTTCTTTTGGTTTTCTATGTGTTTCATGGTGATCTTTGGGTTTTTGGTGTTCAGAGGACTTAGGAGGGTGATCATGTTCATGGTTTTCATCACCATCGCTTCCCTCTTTTTTCTTCTCATTATGGTGATTATCCGGTTTAGGATCAGATGAAACAGTTAAGGGTTGATTGTAAACAGTGATCTGCGATGAACCCAATTTTCTAACATAGAATTTTTTTTACATTTATTTTAAATTATAGAAAACTGAATTAGAGAAAACTGACATCTCTAGAAAAGCGTTGTAACTGATTAAATTTTGGAAGAATACCGAAAGGTGTAGATAATTATCGCTCCATCATTATTTAACATGAAATATTATACCCAGGATTTCCGGATCGGGTAGAAAGAGAATATTTATTTTATTCAGATGTATGCCCTTCAACAGTTCTAGAAATTTCTACTGTATGTATTTAGATAATGTACTTTGACAATATCAGTGTGTTGCAGTAAGCCTTTGATCGACTTTTCTGGTACACGATGTCAAGGCTCATGTTACTAGCAAACTTTATTATTAAAATTGATCAGTCAAATAGCTAGCGCCTATATTATAGTATTACGGAAATTTTCTTACATGTTCCTGACTCATTTTAGCAAGTATTACGAAATTTTTCATAATACTACCCTAACTAGTATTAATTATTTAAATGAATATACATTATTATTTTTAAAAAGTTTGTATAAATAATAAAACGTTACAAATAAAAAATTCTTATAAAATAACGAGACTTTGTAATATTTTAAAACTTGTGATTAGACTGAGTCACCTTTTTATTGTGTCAACAATGTCGCAAATGCTACAAAATTGTATTCTATTATCAAGATTTTCTGTTAGTCACGCTTACCACTTCTGTAAACTACTTTTAAAAAAGCAAATGATTCAGAACATCCTGCAAGATTATGATAACAACTTTTTGAATTTTTCTGTTATGTTAGAAGCGACAAACATAAAAATTTGTTTAAATTAGCTTTTAACAGTAGAAACAAAATTAATGGACAAAACCTGTTCAACCAAAAAGGATTTACAAGTTCTTAATTTATCATTTTTAGAAGGACGAATAAATTTTCATTACATCGTAAAAAATAAAATTAAATCTAAAAAACATTAATTTGTTAAAAAACCACACAGGATAAATTCCTTGTTGAAATATTTTTCTTGATATTATGCTGTTTAGTTCAAAAAATACAACCAAAATAAGAACTCTTTTTCAAGTATGGTTAAATGAAATTTTTTAAGATTTTTCAAAAGCTTTAATTGCTCTTTAAAACTTTTTTTTTGTATTTTGCCTCATTCGGTTCGAAATTTCGATTTTGTGGTGCCAAATTTTAAAAAATTTTATTACTTGCTTAATAATGAATGATGAGAATGTGATAAATAATAATGAATTTGTATCTTTTTTTTATAAACAACTTTTGGGTCTCAATTTTTGTCGTACCTTTTGTTGTTTATCTATAAGTTTTCCATTTTTATTTTTCATGCCATTTTTTATGACGAAAATGAAAATAACGCGTCCTATAAAAAAAGGATTTATAAAAAAATCGTTATTATATTCAGGTGCACAATTTTTGTTTCAATTTTATTTTTCATGATTTATTAATTATGTTCTGTGCGATCAAAATTAGAATTTTCGATTTTTCCACAAAATTCTAAAAGTTTTCGTAGTAATCGTGCGTTTTTTGGCTTAACATTTTGATTAATTTTTTTAGTTTTATGATAAATTGTTCGGATTTATGAGTACTGCAAACAGTCATACATAAATTGTTTTGCTCTTAAAAAATTGGTTTCAATGATTTTTAAAAAGTTACAACTTTTTAAATTTTATATCCAAAGTGGCTGATTAACAAGTTCGTTTTTTCTTTTAGGAGCCGAAACTGAATTATATCCGTTCATTTTTACGAGAGTTGCCGGTTAGTTTTCAACGAATTTTAATTAACAGCAGGTACTTTATTCCGTATATAAATTTTAACATTTCTACTTGTTTCATTTTTATTTGATAGTATCCAGGAATGCCAATATTTACATAGTAAAGAATCGTTCAAGGAATAAAATAATCGTTATTAATTAAAAGTTAAGGAAAATTTCAACCTTTTCGTACATGAAAGGAAAAGCTGCAGATGTGTTTGAAGGATTTTGAACGAAAAATGACTCCACGAACTCAATTTAGGAAAAAAGATTCGAAAAATAAATATGAAAATATTTCAAAACTCATTCAAATTTCTAAAAATTATTTTCTCCTTTAAGAAAAAAATTATTCTTAGGATTTATAAAATCTCGTGGATAGTCCAGCCAAAAAAATAAAAGCTACAAAATTCGAGCATGAGGGTATGGAAGTTTTTCATATTTTTTATTTAACAATGTATATGCTAAAACTGTTTGTCTTCTTTTACGTTCGAGATTTTAGGGGATTCATAAGGATTACAAGAAAATGTTGGAAAATTAATGGTGCTCTACTTTTTTCTTTTATTGATCTAATTTTACTCGGCGAACGAAATTTTTTAAAAGAATTATTATTCTGAGTTAACGCACGAAAGTTTGGAACAAAAAAAATCTAATTCGAATCTGACAGAAGGAATTTTTCAAAAGGATTATAATTCTGTCTTGAAATTAGGAAATTTCGAAAAAGTTATAATTGATAAGATAGGGCAAGAAATTCCCCAAAATTGTTAGAAGTAGAAATTATAACGCTATGAACAAAAAATTTTAATTTAGATCTGAAATGAGGAATTTTTTTCAAGATTTATTTTTCTGACTTGGAAGTGAAGGTTTTCGAAAAAAATTATTATTATTGTAAACTGAAATAAGAAATTAAATAAAAATTATGATTTCAAATAAGAAAGTTATGAAAAAAATTATAATTGTGAGTTGCCAGACAACATTTTTAAAAAGAGTCAACATTTTATCCTGGACTGTAATATTTTCAAAAAGAATTCTAATTTCACGTGTAGTTTAGAACAGGGAATGTTGTAGAAAGAACAATTCAATTGAGATCTAACATAAGTAATTTTCCGAAAAATTGCATGTGTGGAACTGAATTAAAGAAAAGATATATTTCACACCTAAAATAAGGAATTTTCTACAATATCTAAAATTCTGACAAAGAACCGGAGAATTTTTTCAACATTTACAATTCTGACTCGTAACAAGCAATCTTCAAAAAACATGACATAATTTCGATTTTCCAGGAGGATTATAATTCTAACATGGTACAGGGAATTTTTTTAAATCACTACAATTTTGTATTGCAAGAGAAAATTCTCAAAAAAAGTTATGATTGTGATTACGTAGAGGGAATTAAAAAAATAATCTAATTTAGATATAAAATAAGGGATTTTTCAAAAGAATTAAAATTCTTAGTTCAAACCGTGTATTTACCAAAATAACCGTAATTGGAAATAGCGAAGGAAATTTTTCAGAAAAATATAATTCTGACTTAGAGGAGGGAATTTACAAAAAAGTATTATATATAATTACAAAAAAAAAAAAAATTCTTAAAATCCTCATAAAAGTATTTTAGCCTTTGAGGCTTTTTTCTCACTTATTTTAAAAAGCAAGTAATAAAATTGTTGACTTAATAAAAACATAATAATAGCCTTTATATTGCTACATAACATATATCAGTAATTCAGCTTCACAAAAACAAGTAGAAGCTGATTGCGATACTTATAAATAGACTACGTCAAATCCACAATGTTTTTCATCTAGTTATTCTTCTTCAAAATTATGATATTGAATTATTTACATAATGAATTTATTCACCTTGATATACTTACACCCTGTTCCTAGCTTTACAGAAAATATTTGTTTAATTTTAAACGAATTTTAATTAACAATTAATCATGTGATTTCATAGTTTTTTCTCAGCATATAATCCTTCATGTTTTCTATTGAATATTATACAGAAAATTGAATTTCCATTAAACTAAAATTGATTAAGTTCTGACTTGTAGAATAAATATTTATGAATAGCTTTACTGCTTCAAGAATACAATTTCTCTATAAACGTTTCAGATGTTAAGGACCGTGCAAGAAATAAAATAATCAATTTTTTATAAAAATTGAACGAGAATTCTGACTTTTGTCTCATATTTTACTTGTAGAATTAATATTTTTCAAATTATTATTATAAAAAAAAAAATAAATGTTGTCACAGGCTTAAGATGGTTACAGTCCAACATGTCGAAGACATTTTTGGTTAGAGTTGGATTTTTCATATGTTTAGAATAGTTTTTGCACGGGGCTATCCCGGTTTATATCATCAGTCACGGACGCATTTATATAATGCAATCAAGTG
>JAAAKG020144574.1:0-11092 GCA_010014905.2 Druon quercuslanigerum
TCTTATATGAACTCTATGATCTCCATTATTTTGCAAAATATATCCCAAATATTTAAACTCCTTCACTTCTTCTATCTGTATACCCTTTCATCTCCCCGTCCATTCTTTTTCTCTCTCCCCTTCTTTTCTAAACCTCATTATCTTTGTTTCTTCTACATTTAAATTCAGCTTTTTACCATCCAAATATTTCTCTAATCCTGTAATCAAGCCCGCCATCCCTCCTTCATCCTCTGCCATCAGCACTATGTCTTTTGCGTATGCCAGTGTATATATCCTTTCCTTCCCAATCCTAACTCCTCCCCCACCTTTTCTCCTAATTTCTTTTTCCAACTCTGATATTATTATATTAAATAAAAGCGGGCTCAGCGGACATCCTTGTCTTACTCCTCTCACTAATCAGAAACTCTCTCCTACTTGATCCCCTACCTTCACCCTGCTTTTTGTCTCTCTAAAAATTTCCGACACTCTCTTCATTAATCTCTTTCTTATCCTACCTTTTCTAAACCCTGCCTGATTTGGCGGCTGTATCTTTTTTTCCTCAACGGACTGGTAATCGTCTTTTATATTGACATCCATAAGCGAGCCACAGTAAGAACTTTTACTCTCAATTTGCACCATATGAAGCTTTCTATTGATAACTTCTTCACTTTGATATTGAAGCACATAAGTCATCAAACGCTTCGATTGTACTTCATGATGGTCTGATTGTTCCGAATCAATTTTCGGAAGAGACGTTAATAATTTTTTCATTCGCCCGGAAGATCGCTGATCTAAGAGCAACACTTTAGCAGCTTCAGAAAAATCTATCTCACAAGTCCATTAAGCATTACAACACTTACAAGCCGCAATATTAAAAAACTTTGATTTATTTGCACAAAACGCATTTAGTTTGCTTTTGTATTTGGGTATCTTTTAGGTTCTTTTTCAGTTCGAATTTTTCCGCATTCAAAAAAATAGTATCTCATTACATCAAAGTGTTTAGGTAATCTCAAGTTATTTAACTCCCTGTATTTTGCAGTGACTGGGCATTTGCTTAAAAAATCCATTTTTTAAACTCAAATCACTAACAAATTAAACACAAGGATTACTGAATTTAATGCGAAAAAGCAAGGTTGTTTAAAAATCGATTTCGCAGCTCTCTTATAACATACTCGCTATTGGACAGTCAATTCTGAGCTAAAGGTTTTTTCTGAAACCGCGGTTAGGAAAAACAAAATGCAAAAAAAGCCTGTTGAGACGTGTTACACTCGTTAAATGTAAACAATATCTTGATGCGCTAAAAGATTGTTGAGAACAATGTTTTTTCTATTCTGGGGATTAACGAGCGAACCGTAAACGCATTAAAATATTATCTAGTAATACAAAAATAAAAATTTTAGATATTTCTCATTATTGAAACTACAAATGACTTCGGTTTAGAAATTAAACAGGATCTCCAAATTGAAACTAATGTCAGAAATTTGATTTGATTTTATACAGAATATATTTTAAGAAATATATAATACTCGTATGATGGTTACAAGGTTGATATGTCATGCAAGTTTAAGAAAATATCGAAAAAATTTATTGAAAAATGGATCCTAATACGGTCCAAAACATTTTTACCCTATTTAGATACTGAAAAATTAATTTTATTGTGAAATGAACAGCAATCTATCTCTCTTAGATACTTTCTTGTTACCTAAAATCAATAGAAATAATTTTCATGTCGATATGCTGTACTTCGGGAACAGATTCGCGCACATCAGATTTTACTACGGCAGAGTATTTTCCTAGTTTTTCCCGCACTTTCCTCCTTGGGGGGTGTTTTTGCTTTTTCATAGCATTACTGCTGCCCTGAAGATTAGGAATTTTCATATCGTAGCATCATTGGGAATGATAGCTGTCTCGTGCTAAATTAATTATTGAATCAAGCTTAATATGGCTAAATTAAAAATACGAGCCAATTGAATGCGAAGTCCCCCTGCAATTTAATGCACAGGGGTTTGACTTAATTTGGTGTTACTCTGTCTAATTATGGCGTGAGTACGAGATTTGAACTTTATTCTCTGACCTAGACTTGAAAGGCGTCATTACAATGGAGAAAGTAATTAAAGGAAGCCCTCGAATTAAGTTTCAATATTCTCGCTGAAGGTGAAAATATTGCGAAATTCAAAATACTGAACCAATTACGGCGTGGTCTTCTGGCAATTTAATGCTTGGGATTTTACTTTGATTTGGTTGTACACTAGCCAAATAAGGAATTAGTACAATGTTCAATCCTTAATGATGGTCGTGCACTTAAGAGGCGCAATTTACAATTAAGGTAATAATCAAAGGGAACCATTGAAGTGTTCTCTTCAAAGCATTCGGGCTCACTAGCGAGGGTTCGAAAAAAGGTACGTTTCCAATTGTTTTAATGAAGTAGAGAATAATTCTTATGTAGGTCCTTTTCCTCCATTTGAGGACTACTCCCCCGACACCATGGCATACGGTGTTCTTAAAGAATTATCAGAGTGGTACAATTTGTGTAAAAAATACTACATTCTTAATTTCGAAAAGGAGATTGTGGCCTATTGCGTGTGCGATTTATATATACTTCGTCGTTTATGATAAAACTAAATTTTTGGGTAAATTTGGTCAATGAGAGAATTCATTAGGAACTGAATTTGTTTAAGAGCGTAAAAGATTACTGTAATTGTTAAGTAAGCCAAAGTTGAAACTTAATTAGAACACAGCGGTCAATCCGGGTATTCTTTACGCCACTTGGACGTATAAAGACAAGGCAGGTGTAGCAACTGCATGAGATATTTTTGACCCTAAAAAGTTACGTAGTTTTTTGTAATTTTTAACTTCTTTTCAGCTTCACACTTAACGATATATTAATAATGAGATAATAATTGGTGGACCTGTACATGCAGAATTTTGTTTCTTAGAGCGACCGTCTGCGCCTGATGCCGACAAGCCGGGCTTTTGTTCAGTTGGCTGAGAAATGAAGCTTTCAGACCTCCAAGGCAGCCGATTATGAAAAACGCAAGATGAACTTTGCAGCCTTGGTACAGTCTGCTCAGCTCGAAAAGAAGAGCCTAAAATTTCGCTAGCTTTTCTTCCTCCTATGCCGTGATATTACCATCGCCAGGTACCGAGAATTCAATCATATAATTTATATTGATCTTTAGACCTTGAAGGACAAAATCAGGTTTTGTAGCACCGATACGTTGAGTCGTGGAAAACGAGAAGTACCAATAGATCTGACACTAATCATTCTCTACAACGGGCTCCAGTTGTCCCTGGGCTTATGGCAAAACGGGCGCAAGACGGGCGCATTGTCTCTCTATGTACCCGAAGCGTGCATTTTTTGAGCATCTACTAAGAACATGTCCAATTGTTTGTGACTCTTGCTTGTACGCTCGGCAGTTCGTATCGCCTACAGGTACATTCATAATGCGCTTACGGTAAACTAAGGTGTCTATAATACCGTCGTGATGGGTAAAAAGAAATCCCTGTCTTTTCCGATCTTTATCCAGCAGCTTTGAGAACGATGGCAGGTAGAACCATCCAAAGCTCTCCTCTACGCAGAATGCCGTAGAATTTATCGTAAAGGGGCTTACCAGCATGTTTTTTTAGCAGAAGCGAATTTTCTGCTGCCTGCACACGATTTTTAAGGATCAAAGGTGTTAGTGACGTTAGCCCATGTGTCGTGTCGCTGGAATCAAATGGGAAACCATTTAGATTTGTATCCTTTCTCAAAAATGGTTTTAAACTTGCTGATTCGAACTTGGGCACAAACTTTAAATTTTTTACGTTTCTAAACAATTTATCTGTGTTCGTGGCAGCACTGCATCAATTCTTTCTCATCGTCGCTGTTCAAACTCCTTAATTTCAAGTTTTTTAGAACTCCTTCCTTAGAAAGTATGGGTCACAAGGCTTTAGTGACATCATATCCGCTCTGTATGTTTTTGAAGCATTTATCCTTGTGAGAATATGGTAATTAGTTAGAGGAAGCCGCGTGACGCTGTCAAGCAGGGGCAAATAATGTTCTTCCTTAACCTGTTCATATAAACATAGATGTTATGTGCCTTTATTTTTGGCAGCGAAATTTGGGCAGAGTGTGAAGAGGGAACATCATAGACTCTTTATACTCAAATACGCAGAGCTAGCCACAAAAATAAATGAGCAGCGTCTGGAAAATTAAAAACGCTCAATAACTGTAAACAGATTGCTCTCAGCTGCTAAAATAGCTACTATCAAAATGGAAGTGAAAACCCAGCTTCCTATTGATAAACTCCACTTGGAAGATGTGGACAACGAAAAATGAAGATCATGTACCAGATCCATTAGAAAAACGTACGGATATTAATAATAATAATAATGATATGGGTAGCGAAATCCCAGAAAAACTACAGCACCTTAAAAGGAAATTTTTTCATGCTTCACTAGAGTTCAGATTTGTAGAAACAACACTAAGGCATTCGTTACTTAAAATAAATATCACAAATAATCTACGTGTACCAATAGAACACCTCAACAGCAAGGTTTTACATACGTATTTAAACGTATCACAAACAGCACTAGATGTGCAAACTCTTGCATACTGCGTAGGTGTGGAAAACGTTAAAACGCTGAGCCGCAAGACTAGGTTTGCAAATGCAGTTTTTGTTCCAGGAAGGAATCGGGATCCACCATGGAAGATCAAGTTGGAAATGGATTTTAAGTAAAAATAAATCGTTTTGCTAATTATTAAATATCTGAAAATAATGAGGACTTTGTCATATCTGCGCATGCGCAAATATAGCCTCTCCGTTTCTTTTGAAGTTCGGTTAAAAATTAGCTTTAAAAAACAAAAATTAAAATTTGCAAAATTTTGAAATTATTTATAAGAAAGTTAGAAATTCGGAATCTACGGGTTTCGATTTTTTCAGATATCTTACTTGTTCTTTTAGATGTTTAAAATTGTAATGAATATAACGTATCTCGTAAATGGAATGAGATATTCATTTAATATTGACACCTAGTTTATTTTGTATTAATTTAACATTATTAAACTCATTTAAATATTGAAACGCTGTTCGAATTTATAGCGCGTTAACCACAATAGCTGGTTTCCGCTAAAGTCAACTACAGTAGCTTGGCGATCAAGCTGTCCTGTAGGATCTACAGATTGAAATTTACACGTGTTGTATCAGCTCAACTCGAAAATATTATATGATTTGGCGCTTGGGTCCTACTTGAATTTCCTTGAGTTCAGATCTAGTCAGTATGGTAACCAAGCCACTTTTCATGTTTATTTTAGCCCGTTTTCTATTGCTTTTTCTATATACTCCAGCAATAGCATGAAATTTTTGCAACATTCGAAACACATCACCATCGGATGTTGATATAAAAATTTCTTCTTGTACAGCCATAGGAATAAAGGTAATATGGCTTGAACTTTATTTAGTTGGTGTATTGACAGCAAACTTGTATCTTCGAAGTTCGAATACCATTTGAAGTTTCACATAAGGAATAAGCCGAATCAATCTGAGTTCTTCTAGCCCACATGCAATTCCGCTAAGACCTAGAAGCCATGTAGGTGGATCAAGCATGTGCCTGGGAGAAGACCTGGACCTGACACGAATAAAAGGCTCAGCAGCAGGAGATCTGGGCCTGAGTTGTGTCAAATGCACTAAAGATCATCACACTCAGGAATGTGGCAAGAAAACAGAAGAAGAGGCCCAGTGCACAAACTGCAAGGGAAAACATCCAGAGAATTTTAGCAGATGTCCAGCTTACATAGAGCACATAACTAAAATTAAAGAAAGGAGAAGCAGAAAGCAATATCGAAGTCAACTACCCCGAACTCAGAACTAGACAACGACTAATAACTAAAAATCCTGGGCCGACTCTACAACATCAACTAGCGGGCTCCTCAACCAGCTTTGCAGCAAATAGTGACAATAACAGAAATCCATGAAGGTGTATGCAAAAACCAAACATCCCACAACCAGAAAAAAGAGCAGATCAGCTGAGAGATATATAAGACGTTTTCATCAAGATCAACAAGATGTGTGACCTAAGTAAGTTACTAATATTTGCAATCAAACTTGAAAATAAACTTAAAATATGTAAGACTGAAATGGACAAAGTTATTGCCTTATCCCAAATTGCTCAGGAATTAGATGGCTAGTAAAGCACAACTTAATAACCTTAAAATAGTCTATTGGAATGCAAATGGACTAAATAATAAAACACAGGAACTACCCACGTTTCTTCAAAAATATGATGTAGACATACTCTTAGTTGAAGAAACGTGGTTTACAGATAAATCTAAACCTTAACTAACTCATGGGTATAGGTGTTTTAGAAAAAAACGAGCTGGACTATGTGTCTACAAATTTTAATGAAAATGAAAGCACAGGTGCCATGTTTCTTGACATGGAAAAAGCCTTTGACACTGTGTGGCACAAAGGTATAGCGGTTAAATAAAATAATTATAATGTCGATCATTCTCTTATCAAACTTATATCGAATTAGTTAAGCGATAGATCATTCGTGGTAGAGGTCAAGAATGAATGTTTGGAAATAAAAAATGTGACAGCGGGAGTACTACCTAAATGACATTCCAATTAATGCAAAAGTTAATTTAGCTATTTTTGCGGATGAGATACGGCAATCTATACTTCATCGTGGCGTAAAAATAGTACCTAAGCTTTACATGTACAATGAAGAAATTGAACCTAAGCAACACGCCAAATATCTATGAGTAATACTTGATCCTACACTTAGATTTAGCAAGCATTACGCAAAGGCTCGAAAAAATACTTTCAAAGCAATAGGAGCTATGTACAGCCTTATCTGTCGTAAAAGTAAAATAAGCTTACGAAGAAACTCATAATATACAAAATGGTGATTAGACCAAAAATGTTGTATGCGGCTCCCATTTGAGGATGCACTTACAAGTCTAATATTAATAAACTCCAAATCGCGCAAAATAAATGTCTGCGAATGGCGACCGATGCGAAACCGGGAACCAGAATACTTGATATTCATCAGAAACTAGGAATACCAACTATTAGGAAAGAAATTTACCGAATCTCGTAAAACTTTTATGGAAATTTTAATTATTAGAAATATTATCAGAAATATGTGAAATAAAATATAACGAAGCACCGTTTAAGGTTAAACACAAGCTCCCACACCACTTACTGCTGTAAAAACTATAAAAGCTATTCTACAAACGTCACAATTTCAATCGCATAATTATAGTTTATTTATCTTATCTTTAAGTCAATATGACAAAGCAGGTTTTTTCCTCTATTTTCCTGCTTAAAAATATATGATCTATGTGACTTTAGTAATTAGAAAGCTTACAGATTACAAAACTAAAATGGGTAAAACCGCCTGTGGTAGGAACCATCTAAATATGGACCTGACACGAATCAAAAGATGGTCAGGCGTAAGAGACAATCGAAAGGTGAACTGAACTCTGTAACATTAAAGGGAGGATTACATTTTTTTTTAATTGATATTTTTTGAACCGCTTGTCTTCTGTCAAACTTCTTGACTCGACAATCAATGTGAAGGACGATCGATCTTAGCACGCAAAATTACCCAGACTTGTAAATATACATGCATAATTTTAAGGAGTCAATTCTCCTCATTTCCGGTTTACAGTGATAATGAACGAAAAGATAAGAATTTTTTAAGAGCCTAAAAGAGAATACAGAAGTAGAAGAAGTTTTCAAAGTTTTTAAAATATTTTTCCCTTTTTCAGAAAAAATATTTATGGAGCTGCAATCCTGTAGTAAACTTTAGACTCCAGAAAAACTCATTCTCTTCCACAAATAAGCTAAATCTGAAATGATGACGATTTACGCGTTAAAATTAAGGCACCCTATTTCATTGCCCTCTAGGGAACATTATTGAAATATTCTGATACGAGCATTAAAAAAAATCAGTTTGATATTTGGTTTTGAAAATTGAATACTTTTACAATTAAATATAATCTTGTGCATCTTACGAGAGTCTTATAACACAAAATTAAAAGAAAATTGAATAAAATCCCTGGATTCAAGATACTATGATGTTAATAAATCTGTAAATTGGAGTCAATACGCCCTGAAACAAAAATGCATTTACTTGCGTTTGAATGAGTATTTATGTCTTCTGAATTGCGTATCTGTCACTGGAGTTACATCTTGCCACCCATTTTTTAGACTGATCATTGGTTAGGAACAGAAGTTTTTTAACAGGCGAACATATTTTTTTCTGAGACCCATTCAGCAGCGACTATGAATGGGTATTATCTCATTTAGAGACAACAGTTTTTTAAAAATTTAAAATTTAAAAAAAATTATTTAATTATTAAGAGCGTGAATTAGTTTTGAGGGACTTCTAAGAGATATCGCTACTTGTACTATATCGTATCGAGTCATAGCTTTAACTTATGCATGTCAAAGCCCCATCATGTAGCCTTAGTTCTTATCAGGTGTCGTTTTACCGAAGTGTAAACAGAATGGTTTTTGTAGAATTGAAGATGTCGGCTAACGTACCAACATAGCAGCACTTGCAGGAAGTTTTACTTTTCTTTTTCAATTCGAAGTAAAGTGCTGCAGAAATTCATCGATTGCTTTTAGAATCTTACGCGGATTATACTCCATCGATTAAAAAGTGAGAATGCTGGTTGCGAAAATTTTAAAGGGGTGATTTCGACACGGAGGACAAAGAACGTCCAGGTTGTCCGAAAAAGATCGAGGGTGAAGAATTGGAGACGTTACTCGGTGAAGGTTCGTTTTAAACGCAAGATGAGCTTGCAGATTTATTGAAAGTTGATCTGCGATAAGCAGGCTGTACTGTTCTATAAGCTGCTCCAACCTAACGAATCCATCACTCCGACCTACCATTTGCCACCTTTATCTAAAACAACTAAAGCGTTTGAGCTGAAAATTAAAAGAAAAACACCCACACTACTTGAAAACGCTGAAATTGGGAGTCCTAAATCACCCATTGTATTCCCATACATCTTATGAGGACATCAAACAATGGATCGATTCGTGGATAGCTTTAAAAGACGAGTCGTTTTTCCGACGTGATATATGTATGCTGCCAGACAGATGGGAGAAAAGTAGTGGCTAGCGATCGACAATACTTTAAATAATCAGCTGGTATAGTTAAAATTGTTTACTAAAAAATAGTTAAATGAGCAACTTTTAAGAAAATTTCAATATACCATCATTTATAGATTGTTTAATTCCACCAGACATTTTAGTTGATTTTGTTTAAAATTGTTTTTAACTTCTTTGCATCACAATTTAAAATTCACAAAAACTATTACTCAAGTTTTATTTTGTAGAAATTATTTTATTGAATAAAATATCCTAAGTTTTAACACAAAACGATAAAATCTTAAAACGAAAAACTCTAAACGGGTAGAAATTACAAAAATAATTCTGTTGTAAGCTTAGAAGTATATATATATTTTTGATAACATTATAAAATAATGTGAGCCACATGACCTCTATCGTCAACACGGCATCGATGTAAAAACATTAAGAAAAAAAAATCATATTTGCGTAAATGCCATGAAAAATAAAATCCTCCTTATCATCTTATACATGTAAAAACTCCATTTTATCAGATAAAATCTGGAAGCTGTTGTAAGGACTTTTTCGATTTTGCTAAATTTAATGTAATCCTTTATGCGAACAAAAATTATGTTTGAATTTCAGAAATAATAGATGTAATCTCACTAAAAAAATCAAATACAAAGATTTAAAATTTAATTCTTAAATCTACGAAAAAAGTAAAATTTCACTTATTTAAGAATTTTTATTTATATATCTTTAAATTTTGAGTATTTTTAATTTAATAACTCTTAAGAACAGTAGACCATTGAATGCTCGTCCTGCGGTTAGGTGTAGTATTGTAAGTGAACATCCGAAATAATTAGAACAGATTTGTTGAAATCGGTTAATATTTAAGGTAACAGAAGATATTAACCGATTTAGGATTTTTTTTTAATTTTTCGGATGGAAACCCACAAATTTTTGTCGATTAGCTAAAGAAATTCGACAAATTCATATTCGGCAAATGGCTTGACCCTTCTATTTTTTCAGAATTGCAGTACTTTTTTATATTTCCTTTAAAGTATTTTAAACATTGATTTTTAAGTGTATGCAAGAGGCTCAAGAGTCAAAAGAATTAGAAGAAGAAGACGCACATATTTAGCCAACTTGGCAAGATTTGGGATTTCTCTGACAAGAAAACCATATCAAAGCAGCAAAAAAGGAACCCAATTTTTCAAATAATGTGAAAAAACGAAGCTCGAGATACGAGGTCTGGCTATTAAATAACGAGACTGGTTACGAAAAAGGGTTTTATTATCAAACTTATTCAACATTCGAATGCTCCCCTTTAATATACTTCCCTCCCCACGCCAGACACCTTTCCATAGGTTTTTTCCATTGATTGAAGCAGTGCTGGAAGTCTTCTTTGGTGAGGACCTTTAGGAGCTCTTCCGTTTTTTGCTTCATCGCCACTATCGACTCAAATCGGGTCCCTCTCAAAGCAGATTTAATCTTCGGAAACAAGAAAAAGACGCTCGGTGCCATATCTGGCGAGTACGGCGCGTGCTCGAGCACTGGAGTGCGTTTATCGGCCAAAAACCGCTTCACAGATAGCGCTTTATGGGCAGGTGTGTTGTCCTGGTGCAAAATCTGCGAGTTTTTCTTCTACAACTCGGGCTGTTTCTTACAAACTCGTTCTCGCAGTGTTGCCAAAACTGACAAATAGTAAGTCTGGTTGACAGTCTAACCCTATGGAACCCATTGAGTCATCACGACACCGCTAATGTCGAAAAAACGATCAACATTGCCTGGAATTTTGATTTAGACATCCTTACTTTTTTCATTCTGGGCGATTCAGGCGTCTTCCAATGCATCGATTGCCACTTTGTTTCAACATCGTATTGAAAAATCCACGTTTAGTCGCAATTAATAATGTCTTTCATCAGTCCGGGATCTTCTTCTTACCTTTCAAGGAAATCTGAGCAGACCTGCTGACGCAAGAGCTTTTGGTCAGGAGTCAGGTTTTTTGGCACCAACTTCGCACAGACTTTTGTCATGTGTAATTCCTC
>JAAAKG020144575.1:0-33115 GCA_010014905.2 Druon quercuslanigerum
TCCACTTCATTTAAAAATGCTCCAGGGACACACTAATTTTGAAAGCGAAACCCGTCGATTCAATATGTCAGCATTTTGAATCGTTGTGCGTCATTTTGCTCGCACTCTGATTTGGCGTGATTTCTTCTTTCCGTGTGGAGGAAGTTTGGCACGTCCTTCACTAGAGGGTTCTTAATTGAAGTATGTTGAAAGTGCCATCAGGCGGCGCAATTTTTGAACAGCCGGGTGAGTCGTGCTGTGTTGTGCAATTACCATGGAAAATAGTGCAAATATTTGAGGTGTTTTACTCCAAAAAACCGGGTCGAGAAGAATTCGTTGCGTGGTAGGTTGCTCGAATACGGAGCAAAAAAATGCAGAGATGCTACTTTATTGTTTCTCGGAGCTCTAGTGGCAAAAAGAGAGTAAAAAAGCGCGGTCATGTGGTTATGGTTAAAATAAAAATTTTAAGCCAGATAACACAGGATATAAAAAAAGTCAGCAAAAGAAAACTGATTTTTAAAAGCTCAACAAGATTATCAAAAAAACTTGTTGAATTTTCTTGAAAAATCGAAAATTCAAATTTTATCACTCTTAAAAGAATAAAAAATAAAAAAATTCATTTTTTGGGTCAATTTTACAGACGTAATATCGAGGCAGCGATGGGTAGTGTTGCTGCGCACTGAGAGGGGATGGGTAAGCAGGTAGCCGTGGAGGAAATAATGTCTGCCCAAAACATAATAAGTTGGAATCTACGGGTTTCGACTATTTAAGATATCAAACTTTTTTTTAAATGCTTGAAATTGGAATTAATATAACGTATCTCGTAAATGGAATGTGATACGCCAGAACAGACAACAATTTTAAATTCAACTCCAAATAGTATGTTAGTATAATATAATAGTATATAGTATAGTATAATAATTTGAAGAAAAACTTTAAAAAGGAGCCGTGTTGGCGATGGCCAACTACTGTAAATAACTCTGCCCGCCAGGTACGTGACGACTACAATAGGAGCGTTGCAATATGACCGACGCATCCGCGAAGTAAATACAAGGAGGTCGCACACCATGTATTTCGCCTGGCGCTAGTTTACGATCGCCTGCCCTCGGATTTTCATGTCTTCCCAGATTAAAGCGCCCCTTCAGTAATAGTATATATTTAGAAATTGCCGTCTGCTATGTCAAATGGATCAAGTGTCAGTTGGTGCAACAAACGCAGTGATAATGTTTGTATAATTTCTATAATTACATAAATAATGTCATTAAAATAAGAGGGGAAATATAAAATTAATAGAAAGTAAGTATATACATTGAAGATTTTGCGTCTAGCAACTGCGAACTGAAGGAACCGAAAGGCGCCTCTACAAAGTACCCTTAAAGGCCCCACTGAATCCCCCTTCGGTTCCTTCTTAAAAAACTAAAAAAAAAACAGAAATATCAACAATCGCAATACTTTTGATTTCAGCGTCAACAACTTTAAAAAATAAAATACCTGTCTGGATGCTAGTGCCACGCAGTGGAAACCTCAGACAACTCAGAAAGTTAGAGCAGTCAATCAGTGTTCTTGAGGTTTCGAGATGAGATGTTTGTTGACTTTGTTCTTGCTTATATAAAATATTAGCTTTTTTTTACGTTAATTTAATTAATACATATACTTATTTACATTTATTTGTCAATTTTGGATTTTATTTTAACTTAGCGCGCAACACATACGTTGTAGAGGCTTCTTTCGGTTCCTTCGGTCCGCCAGGGATGCCCCAAAATTCAAGTAGTTTCTGAACTGGAGATATTGCGTCCATTTTTCAATTATTTTATGATTTTACAGTAAATAAGTACCTTTGAAATAATACAACACTGAAAAAAACCAATGCTATCAAATCAATTACAGAATCAATTAATTTACATTCTAGGTTAGTTAATCAGGAACCATCGGCAGAGATTTAGGATGTCTAGCGGTATTTTGTAGTAGTGCTTTGTATTGCCTTCTTTTTTAATCAAATAAATATTTTTATGCATTCGAATAAACAGATTTTAAACAAATACATTTTTTAATGATGCTCAACTTTTGCATTAAATCAAACAAATTGTACCAAACAAAATATTTGTTTTAATCAATAAGGCAAATATTTTACATTTCTTAAAATTAAATGAACTTTTTTTTTAAATTAGAGCAGAAAAATTTGTTTAATTCGATTATATGAATTTAAACCAATTTCGTTGTTTCATTCAAGCAATCATTGTTCTGAGTGTAGTATTCTGGAATTTTCCTTGCGGTTCTGATGTATTACAATAGATCTGGATGTTTAGGGCTGTTATTAGAAGTAATAGTAAACAGATATAAATTTAAATAATTATCGGTGATCGATAAACTAAGGAATTTACTTTTTTACTTCAGTAGATTCTGATTTCAAAACAAAAAGTTACCCTATGAGTAAAAATGGTTACTACCACGATTACGACCGATGGAGGTCAGCTGTGTTTATATGAAGGATACCGTGTACCAGGGCGAAACACTACTCCAGGGCGAATCGTGCCAATAATTTTTACAAACTCATCAAAGGCTTATTGTTAATATTTTTAAACTGGTCTTGAGTTCAATAGATCACGCTATGCCTTCACTTTATGTTACATATAAATAAATACAATTATATTGTTTCATAGGAGACTAATATTGCTCAAAATGTGAAAATCTTACATCGACCAAAGGTTAGGCTACCGAAACTTATATATGTATGTCGTAAGAAGGAATTTCAAAGCAACGAAAATAATAGCGATTGAGGCCCTCTGGGAGAGAAAATAAATGTTTCCTAAGCAGATTTTCTTTAAATGTCTTTTTAAGTTATTCACAAATAACCTAAATTCGTTACACCGTGGCGAAACTCTGATACTGAAATACATTACAATTAAATTCAAAACAAGTTTTACAGTGACGAATAAAATTTAAAAAATATAAGTTTGTTCATTTTTAACACATGTATAGACAATATTAACTATACGATAGGGTGTATAAAAAAGTAGTTTGCGCGAAGTTCTAATAGCAATGAAAACTTTCTTTTGGAAGTCAAAACACTTTTCTAAAATTTCATTAATAAAAATAGATCAAAGCAAGCCGATTTATACCTGTATAGCGTGTTTGCACTTACAAAAATAACAAGGAATTCGATAAGACACAACACAGAACGCACCTGATACACGTTGAGTCATTCACTTAACTTTCACCATTCTATACCTAAAACAATCGAGAAGAAAAGTTTACTAATTGTTGTTTAATGGAAGTCACAAAAGAGTCATTCAAAATGTTGTACTAATTGATACAGTGAATAAATTTGTGATTTTTGTACTTTTCTATTAGTAAAATTATAAAATAGTAGTATTTTACTAATCAAACACTTAATTACTAATTCAATAAGTAAAACTTTAATTAAATCACCTTTCCGAGCTTGCGTATCAGCTTATAAATTAATTCAGCTTTATAAGTTAGTTAAATATAAAAATAATAAATCTTTTTAATATATAAAATATGTTCTCACGTTAACAGCATACTTATAGTAATGGGTTTAATTAGTATATTTTATATACCAAAAAATTTCGTACAGCATTCAATACCTTTCTAATAATCTTTCTATTAGGAGTTTTATTTTGGGGTTTTAATCATTCCTGCTAAGAATCCTTGCATTAAAAGGTATTAAAAATTTTGAATCCCTAAGAATGCCGTTTCTGTCCTTTGTTTTTTTAGTCCTTATAAGGCTCCGGAAATAATAAGATTTCAATCCCTTTTAAAGCAATTTACGTTTGAAACATTTAAACGCGCTCCAAAAGCATAAAACTTGCAAAATCTAATAGGATTCTATACTAGAATACATCCCTCTATCGTAAAATTTTCGCTTTGTTCAAATATTATCAATTACATAAATATAAAATCGTAATAAATATTGAACAAATTGTTTTTCACCAGAACCTTCTGTGTGGCAATTAATCCTGACATCGTAAAATGACCGATGCAATGTTTTAAAAAGTTTTTTACCTTATCATTAGTCGAAAAACAGTAAATAACTGTAGCGAAATTTGCTCAATTCAAAGGGAATACAATTGTTCTATCTCTTGGTTGCTTTGTGGTATTCAGAAAAATATTGTCGGCGATAGGTAAATAAAGGGATCAATTTGTCAATACTTTTTAATGCAAGCCTTCTTACCGGGTTATTATGGTTTCCGTAATATTTTTATAAATTTAATTATATTTAATTATATTTTCAGTGTATTGTTGATTTTTATGACATATTTAAATAACGATATATATTTTTTTAATTTTCGTTATAAAACGCTTGGAACATATATTATTTACAGTCATGGCGTTGAAAATTTGGGCCGTAAAAAATTACTTTCGCCCCCCTGTTGGACAGCTATGCAGAAAAAAGGGCCTCGTAAACATTTATCTTTCCATTAAAGTTTATAATTAGATGACATTTGTCCACAAAATATTAAAAAAACACAATATCGTTCAATTGAAGAGGTGATTAAAGTACTGAAAACAATTACCAAAAAGAAAAATAACTGCATTTAATAAAAAGAAAAGTTTTTATCATTATAAAATTTGTATTGCTCTTGTTAATTTTTATTACATGATTTTATTACATGATATAAAAATAAAATAATTTAAAATTTTGAAATATTTTTGATTTTGATATTGGCAGAGTCTAAAAGTCCGGACATTTCGTGCTTTATGCACGTTTTTTAATACCGATGAGGCTAAACGTACGGACCTGGAAAGGTGAAGGGAAATTTGGAAAATAGAAGCGACTTGTGTCTATATATGGACTGTCCGGATGTATAGACACTAAATTTATTATTATAATTGAGAAAGGAAAGTTGTACTTATTATTGAAGCGGCTATAGTTGCTTTTATATTTATATGTATTTAATGTGCTATAAATGGTACAATATACATTCAATTAACCTCCTTACGAATAAGTATAACTTTTTCCATCTGTGTTTAAATATATGGACCCTAAGGATTTAAACATGTTGAAAAATTTAATTTTTATGAGAACAATCGATTTCCTAACGACAGAATAAATAGGTAAGAGGAACAATCTTCGAGTACGTTCCTATTGTCAATTCCGAAGACTATATTTTTCCTATGTCCACTACTTTGTTACTTAGTTTTATTTGGTTTTAGAGTCTTAATTAAGGTATTACTCAATTCCTTTTTCTAACTTAAATACATATTAATTATTTAGGTTAAAATAAATCAAATTTTCAAAAAAAAAAATGTTTCACAATCAGTAATCTGTTGTGTGAGATCACCTTTAAAACTTATCATTTCAGCGGTTTTAGTCTTTTTTCTGTTCTTTAATTGCTTCCACAATTTTAAGCAACTCTTCAATTAAAAAAAAGCTTCTTCACAATTTTGTAGACCTGCTTTACCTGGTGCAAGTAAAAACACAGAAATAGATAGATAGATTGTAACTTATAAGGAAGAGTGTGGAGTAGGCAAACAAAACGTGATAAATATGATTATTGGTCTTTGCTTCACAACAAAAATTCTATCCACCTAAGCTTGCATTTATAAAATTTTTATATTACAAAAAACAATATCTAGCTGAAAAACCAGCTAGATGGTTTTACGAATGTGGTGACAAGAGTCAAGAGCAACTTCCAGACAATAATTGTCATCAAACAATTTAAGGGGCCGGATCGTATAAGGGCGTATAGAATTTTCTCGTGCGAAATCATAGTCCCCTGGAGGCTTTAAAACAAATTTTGGATTAAAAAATTTTGAAGCATATATCTGGACGTAAAATTTTATTGTGCATCTTTTTTGCTCAAAACAAAAAGTTTTAACTTTTTTAGTTTTTAAAATAAAACCAAAAAACTTACTTTTTTGAAAAACTTCATTTTAATCCATTTTTCACTTCAACTCGTGCTCAGTGCTTCAGTTTTTGAAATTTTTATATGAAAATTTCAGGGAATGTGCTTTAAGATGTCCTTCGATTGACAATATGATATAAATTCAAAACTGTTGTTTTCAAAAATTATTATTAATTTTTTTCTGATGCTCGGCACGAATCGAACACTTGTAGCTTCCAGCTTTTCGTTTAGCTTAAAATCTAATTTAATGTGCACTTTCCAGAGCATAGTTAAGGACTAAGTGATCTGTTTTATTTTTTAAATAGATTTAGACAAAGTGTAAGAAAATTTGTGCTCAGGTTTGTTTTCAAAATGCATGTTCAAGGTCGCTTACGAGTTAAGCCGAACGTCGGTGTAAACATTAGGTGTACATTAAAGTATCCTACACTTAAATCCAAAGAAACCGGAAAAATACTTTCAAAATTAAATAAAATTCATGAATATTTTGTTAACTTATTTTTTTAACTGCTATTTACTAAAAAATTTAATAAGAGAACATGGCACAGCGGAGTGCATAGTAAGCTCGAAAACTCCAGCGCTGACGTTCACTAAAATCATAACTAATCCTAAACTATTATATATTTTGATCGAAAACTTTCCAAAAAACTTCAATATACCTTTCTTCAAATTTCTGTCGCGCGAAGTATTTGCCTGCTCAAAATTCCATCGCTAAACGAAACGCTGGAAGTAGCAAGTGTTCGATTCGCGCCGAGCATCAGAAAAAAATTTATAATAATTTTTAAAAACAACGGTTTTGAATTCCTATCACATTGTCAATTGAAGAACATCTTAAAACACATTCCCTAAAATTTTCATTAGAAAAACGGATTAAAATCAAGTTTTTCAAAAAAGTCAGTTTTTTGGTTTTATTTCGAAAATTAAAAAAGTTACAACTTTTTGTCTAGAGGAATAAAGATGCACAATAAAATTTCACGTCCAGATATGGCCTTCAAAAATTTTAAATGTGTTAAATGTTAAAAGTGTTTTTGAAACACAGCATTTCTCTAATTATTGAGATACTATAACTTTAAATCCCACGTTCTATTTACCTCGCCTATTCCCGTCTATCCTTTTATATTTCTTTGTCACCAGATTCATATCTGTCTCTCTGAATTCTAATCTGTAAAAATTTCCTGCTACTCGGTGAAATTTAACACAAAATCAGTAACGTACTTCTGGTTATTTGTATAATTAAGGTTATACTGATTCAAATAGCTGGACATGTTTCGGTGATACACTAAGTTAAATTATACGGATTTAAATTAAGAGAGATATCCTTTCAGTCCCCTTTTACTTATTCCAGTTGTCCCTTTTTTGTTTATCTGTATTTATTGCATTAATTCGCTTTGTCATTTCAACCTTTTCACATATCCTTTTTAATCCCTTGTCTTTCTATGTACTTCTCTTCCTTCTCTATCAGGTTGGTCCTTGTATAGTAATTTTGATTTTAAAATCATTTAATCGCGATATATATTCAAATGCCGAAACATAGAGAGTTCTTCAAATTTTGGTAAAATCGATTACGACTTACCAATCGCCCAAACTTGAAGTTTCCCATAAGAGTAATATATTAGAAAAATGTTATTTTTAATTTTTTAAATTATTATGCTGTGTTAGTTCAAGATAGCATAGTGGTACAACAAAAGTTTCTGTGAAAAAATAAGTTTTTAGATTACACCATTCTTTCGAATCTAACGTTCTTTTCTAAGTCAAAGCTTTATAAAGTTCGAATAGTGTCTTTGGACTTTTTATACAAAATTTGGTCACTTTTTCACTTGAAAACAAATTTGGCCTTTTTTCAAGGTATTCAGATTAATCCAAAAACGTCTAATGCCTGTGCTAAAACTATCTAAAAACAATAGGGTTGTTTCCAAAGTAGATATCATTTTTCAGTAAATGGATCTTATCGTATATAAAATTCTAATTTTAAAAATTCCCATAAAATATTTGTTACATATTGATTAATATTTTTAAGTTCATGTTGAAATATGAATTTTCTATCACGATGTCGACTGGAAGGCCCGTTGGACGTCAAAGGGGTCGGATTTTCCACCAATCACAACTTATCTGTTAATCATTCCCAAATATCTTTTTCTGTGCCAATGTTGTGCTTTGCTTATGTGCACATAGAAAATAAAAGTCGCAAAATATTGTTTAAAAACATTATAAACATTATAAAAGCATTTAAAACCAAAACTTTTGTACAAAGAGTTCATTGAAAAAGTACATAAATGTGTTCATGTTTACTGAACAATTCGTAAATACGTGCGATTTTAAAATGTGTTAATAATTGTAAATATTGTTGTATATTACAACAAGAAAACTTTTTGTGTTACATAAACATTAACAAATAAAGCTATCAAATCAAAATAATCAGAACTGACAGAGAACCTTGCCCTAACCTCTTTATCATGAGTTTCGTTAGTTTTGATCAAAGCCACATCGTCACATAGATATATAATTATGAGAACCTCTCTGTCACGTGACACCCACGTGACATCAACTTGAATAATTGTTTTACCAACTTCAATTTTTTATAATCTTTTCTGTTGAACGACTCAAAAGAAAAAAATTATAACGCACCTTCGTTTCGGATAAAATTATGTAATGAAAAAATTATTTTTTTAAAAATCTCGAAACAACCCATTTCCAGTCGTTGGAACTAAATAAATAAAATTTTTAGTACGCTATAAATAGTCTAATAACCAAAATTTATTTTTCGATACTGAAAATGTAAGCTCAGTGACGTCCAGAGTATTTCTTTACAATGCAAGAGAACATCAGATGTTATTACGGTTCATTGTTTTAATAATTATTAATTGTTTTCAAATTGTAAAACGTTATAGCAAAAAGTCATCGGGAATACATTTGTAGTCGAACCCGTGAAAAATTTGAACGTATTCATTAAAATATAGCTAAACTCTGTTTTCCCTTTTTAATATTGTTTTAATAATTAACAATCGTTACCAATTTGAATAGTAACATAGCAAAGGGCCATCGGAAATACATTCTTAGTTGGTTTCGTAAACAAATTAAGCCTGTTTGTTAAGAAGTGGTCAAACTCTGGTTTTGGGTATGAAAATTGTTTGAGTAATGAAAATTTTTGTAATTTTGCATAGTATCATATGACTATTTTTCCGGGGAGCGTCTGGCAGGGACGGAGCATACACTGCGTGAGTAGTACACCTGGATAATATGTATTGCAGGCATTGACGGCGTGAGATGTGTGATCAAGGGACAGACGAATCTATATGCAAGCTCTGATGCATATGGATTGTTCTACGTGTCACGATATCCAGGGCCGCTAGCTCGTTCTTCGTCCATTGAACTACCCCAAATGAGTATAGAATAGATTCTTGATATTTAAAGCACTCTGAAGTTTGATTTTACCAGAAGCATATATCTTCCGGTGATCGATATAAAATACATGAGTGACCTTGTGCTCGCGATGATAAGTGTCCTCATAGAAGTATCCATAATAATTTCGTAGTGCAAGAGATAGGGGCAGAAGTGAAATTCAAAAAAATAGAGGGCTCATGATATAGCGCTGAAAGACGTCCCTCTGGAAGGTAGCAATGTTCGTTGTAACATGATGATTTCCAAATGAGATAGTAAATCTGGCTTTTCAAACGTGCATCAATTTCTCTATACATCTCGCTATGTGTTGATGAATCTTCCAGCTTTACAACATACAACAAATCTACCCGCTGTGCGGGCACATTCTCATCACGCGTTCGTGCGCGGCTCGCTTCGCCCTCAAGTTTGAGCGCGCCTAGGGCGCGCACCTGTTGGATCTCGCGCTTCGCGCTCGGTAATATTTGCCTCACGCTTTACACGCGGTTCCTCTAGATTTTTGAACTTCGTGTGCTCGCTATTACGCGCTTCGCGGGCTAATAGCTAATCTCTTATTAAGCTTCATCGTTATGACATGCTTTTTGTTCAATTACGTCAGTTTTACGTAAAGAGAAGAATTAATTTACTTAAGGTTCTTAGGGAACCTTAAGGAACACATTCCCACCAAGACACTCTATTTAGTTTAAAAATCATGTAAACCTCGCGCTCCACGCTCATTTCTGTTCATCGCATGATAGAAACCCAAAAGTTTGAGCGCGCTTTGCGTTCCGTGTTATATGTTCTTCATGTACAAATGACTGGATTTGTATTTGATTTCAAATGAAGAAGGAAATTCCTTTACTTTAGCGTATATTTTTGTACCTTGCTAATAAATTATACAATCAGAATGATTTTTTCCAACTATCTGAAAGGGGGGGGGGAATAGTATCTAAGTCGTGTGTGTAATAGAAACATATATAATAAATTTGCAAATAATTATTTAAATGATTTGCGCTTTCGCTTCACATTGTCAATTTGAATGTAACATGTAATTAATGTATATATAAAAACAAAATTCTATTACATTAGATATTACATTAAATATTATATTAACTTTGCAGAATAATTTAAAAATTTATTATATTAAATTATTTACCTCGGCCCGAGACTGCTTATTCAGATATTGCAAAATAAAGTACAAATTTTATCCATTAATATGACTTTATCATTTATTCTTTATTTTCCACTAATCTTTATTCGCAGCTACCCTGAAAAATGTATTATTTCAAAAAGTGGCCCATAAAAAATTTTTAGATCTTTTTTGAGTGCACAATTTTTGTCAAATCATAATTTGTTGTATCTTGCATAGTTTGTCCGTGAAATTAAATTTTTGATTTTTTATTATTTCTTGTGCAATAAAAATGTAAATTTTCGATTTTTCAAAAAAATACAATAAGTCGCTATGAGAATCTTGTACGGTGTCCAAAGAAACCCATTTTTCTCGTATTTCGAAGAAAATGAAAAAACTATTAGGATAATCTTGTAGGGTTTTCAAAAGCAACGTTCCCCCCCTTCAATTTTTTTGATATCGTGCGTTGTTCGGCTGAAAATGTTCATTTTCGTTTTTTTTTTTTTTTTTGATTTTGAAACTGCTATAACTCCGGTAATTTTTTTTTTCATCGAAAAAAGTAATTATGATAAATTGTTAGTCTTTTCGAGTATTACTAATAACTGTACATAGAATTTTTAAATCTTGAAAAAAAGTGTTCTCAAAAATTTTCAAAATGTGCTCAATGTTTGAATTTTTATCAAAAATGGCTGGCTAACAAACTTAATCTTTAATTCGAGACACTAAAAGAGTATACCAAAGGCCAATTCAATCTGTTGATTTTTTCGAAAGTTATCGTGCTCACAGACATACATACATACTTAGATACATACATACAGACATACATACATACAAACAAACATACGTACATACATACATACAGAAATATACAGACATACAGACAGACAGACACATTCGTAAAAACCTGTTTTTCGGTTTCAGGGGTTCTCAAAACGTGGACATTTGACAAAAACCGGGGGGTCAAATTTGACACAATTCTAATACCTTCTCTAGATGGGAAGGTTAAAATGATAAGTTTATGAGAGGTTGAATTAAAAGCTTTCCGGTAGTCAATCCAGGCCATTGACAGGGCGCATTGATGGGCAGCTGCGTCTTTGTAGAAACACCTGTCAAGTAGCAAGTTCTCTCACAGTAAAAACGAATTGTAAATCTAACGCTAATTTCAGGGTACCATATACCTGCAAAAAAATTAGTCTTGGTAGTGTGAATGGTACCACTTCACATGGTATCGGTTCCCTCGCCATTGGGTTACGAAACGTCACCTACTGTCAATTATTTTTACAGTTTTTCGTCAAAAACAATCGATGAGTTTCATACCTTAAATACGAGTGTGACGAAACACCATCTTGATATTACCTGCAACAAAATTGATCCCAGAGTTTTTACTGTACTCGGCATCCTGCTAAAAAAATTTTCAAGCCACGCTGTTCGTATATGTCTTTCCACACAGGCTCAATTCTTCAAAGAATTCTCTTGTTTAGAAAAGCTATAAAGATCTTGTACAATGTGTTCAAACAAGCTATTGGCCTGCAATTTCCTGGGTTGGACAAGTTTCCTCTTTCGGTAGGAGTATATTACGTCCTAACACCAGCCAAGGTGGAATCAGCGTTTCGATATACATTACAATTGCACATATTATAAATTATTTACAATGGACATAAATTTAGACATTTCTATGATATTCTAAGCTGAAACAGAAAAAATCGTGAAAGAAGAAAGCAACAGTGGTGGCGTGAATCGAACACGTGTCTCCGGGACCGCAGCGTGGAGAATTTTTTGATTGAGAGAGGAATTTCATCAGCCCCAAAAAGATCCGCGTATATGATGTAATTCAACAGTGAATTCCATACTCTGAATGGGAATTTTCGCAAAGCACAATATACAATAAGTGTTTTTCTTCTCATTGCACATTTCTATCGACAATGGTAATTTTTCTAAGCTATTTTTTGCTTATGTTATTTAAACTACTAATCAATGCAATAACACTTTTATTATTTATGTTTGCAAATGTAACTTTTTCCAATTTTAATTTGCTATCACAAAGTAATTTTAAAGTAATGCCTAATGACCGACCAAGTTTCGTAATCAATTTGTGAAATTGGTTATAGCAATTTCCTTTTTTTTATCAAGTATGATAACCAATTTGTGAAAATTGAGATATTTTTATTTTTTAACCAAAAATTTGACTATATGGAGTATTTGGTTGATTTGACAAAAAATGTGACTAGATATTGAAATATTTTATTGCGTCAATAAAAATATGCTTGGTTCAACCAAATTGTCATGGATATCCAAGAAAACAATTATTTTGGTTTAAGAATAAACTTTCTGAGTGCAGTAGCTAAAATATATAAGAACATATTTTAATGATGAAATTACTAAAGCAATAGAATTAAACAACCGTTCTTTTATTCTAAAATTTTTTCAATGCCAATTAATAATTCTTCAATTTAGATGATATTAAAAATCCTGATTAGTAAAGTTATTAAACAAAAATACAAGAATTTATTTAAAATATTTGAAATAAGAAGTATTCGTGCGTATAACTTCGAACAAATTCAAATGAAGTTTGTTTACAAGAACATAAACAAGTCAGCATTTAAATCAACTTACTTATCAATTCTAATAAGTTTTTATGGTCTGCATATGAAGCTTACAGCATCCAAGTACATAACATGTTCAATTGCACAATCTGGAATTTTAACCATGTAAATAAAGACATAGAATGCTACACTATAAAAAAATAGTAAGTTAGGCTCACTAGTTAGTTTCTACTTGTTGTTGACACAACAATTTTATTATTTTCGATGCCTTTTCAATTAGTAGTAAAAAAAAAAACGGTTCTCCTAAATAATAGAATTTGAAACCGCATCTTACAAACTAAGTCCAACTAAGCACTATTTTTCAGTGTACTCCCTATTACTTCAATCGAGCATAATATTATATAGCCAATAAACATTGTCGAAAACCGTCAACAATAAAATATCGAAATTTTGGGATTTTCATGCAGACCACCTATTTCACGATTTAGAGGCCAGTCACTGTGATTTCAATTTGAAACAATATTTTGTCACATTTCAGAGATCAATAACTCAATCATTGATGTATGCTACTCACTATGTCATCATCATCGTCGTTTGTTTAAACATGAATTTAGTTCTGCCTTTATTGCTTAACTAGATATGGTTTAATAAATCTAGAATAAATGTCAATTTTGGAATTTTTTGACTCATATTTTTGTTTTTACAACTTTCTAAAACTTGAAAAATTCCTCAATTCGGCAATCATAGTACCGAGTACCGAATTAAGAAAAGTCTCAAATTACATAAAAACTACTTACATTATACCTTAAAATTTACTATTACAATGCTGTGCTTAGTGGAAACTGAGTCCAAGACAACGTTCAAGGTCACTGAATGCACTGCTTTTTAAAGAGGATGGACACAAATGATAATGTTCAAAGTCTAGCTAACGCAACGTTACGGCAACCTGAGTAACGAAGTCGAAGTCCGCATACCGTATCCGTAGGCTGCACATTCCTCAGCTTACAATGTTCTTTTTACATGAATCAATGATCAGGCATTCAAGTAATTCTTTAGAAACGTAGGATACATACATTTTAATTAACACGGGATTTCAGGGTCATATAGAATTGAATATCTGCAACATGATTCAGAACACAGCATAAGTTATGTTTCAATATCTTACTTATGAGATTTCACATTATTGAGCAGAATTAGAATCAGAATTTATATTTAAGTACCTAGGGATAAGCAGCACTCTGAGGAACAAATTATACATATGCTTGAAAACAAAATGTGCCAACTCTGGTCAAACGACGAATGTGACATAAGTAAAAAAATACTTACAAATGGGTAAGGAATGTTGATAAATCTATATTTTATGATATGATATAATATCCCATAAAACATGAGTAAGGGGCAGTAATATGTTCAATTTATGACCTTATAATATTTTATATTCTTTGTTTATAAATGTATACCTTCCTCAGAGATTGCAGGACCTTGTAGCTGGTAAAAGGTCTTAAGGGTCTCATTGGATTATAGATCTGGAATAGGTGGACCAGAGAAGCTGCATCGCGAGATGTAGCTACTCTGGAGAACTGACGCATTCTAGTCTGTGGGACATATACTAAAAAGCGATAGTTACAGAAGGCAAAAGCAAAGCCTCCTGGCATATAGAAGGTGCGAGTTGTCATATTCTAAACCAGCAATTCGGTCGGCATTTCAAGAGCTAAATGCAACTAGGGTAAAAAAATTCTTATACACCCCGGCGCGCTCCCTTCAAACGGGTCGGGTACGTCGACTTTAACACGAAATAAATCCATAAAATCTCTGATGGAACCGACTCGGGACCCTCGTCTAACCGACCACCAAAAATTAACGGCTCCTCAGGGGACAGCCTATCAGTAGTGGAGCCTAATTCTGAATCCCATTACCGCAATCTTGTTACCCAGGTGAAGAACAGTCAGTGGGGCTCTCCGTAAAGAAGAGGAACTGTAGTAGTGTAGATAGGGAGAGCCTGTTTAGCGCGATTTTCAAACAGACGCCAGTGAAACCTACGGAATGCGCAACTTCTCAAGATTTCTATGCAGGCAAGAAAAGAAGACTAGATGCGTCCGGAGACGCTCTGAGTCTGTCAATGGCTAAAGCCGAAATCTCCACGATGCATATTAATTTTTCCCTCATCAAAGGCGCCTCGACGGTTCTAACCAGGCTCATGTCAGTGGTGCAGACTGAAATTGTGCTAATTCAGGAACCCTGGTTATACAAGAAAATTATTTGTTGCGCTTCCCAGGGTGTAGCTGCATATAGAAGAGGCCGCGCGAAAAAAACAACATGGGCATGCATTACCGTCAAGGGTATGAATCTAAACTTGGAGGATAAACTTTGCTACAGGTATCTCACCGTTATTATGGCGAGACTCAGAGACAGAAGCGGAAAATGGCTAGAGGTATTCATTGATTCGGGTTATATTCCAGGCATGATTTGCTGCTGGGCTGTGATGAAAACTCCCACCACACAGTTTGGGCAGCACAAACATCAATTACAGAGAAAGAGATTTGATGAAATACTTAGCAGGCACTCAGCAGAAGATTCTGAAAGGGGGTAATGCTTCCACATTCTAGACCTAAAACCGGTGTGAGGTTCTTGATTCGACTCTATGGTCAGATAAACTAAAGGAACAAGGTATTCTTTCGGAAGAAAAATAAATCTTGCCCTCGTAAACCGTAGGAAAACCGGTAATTTCAAAGATCAGAAACCCCAGGTATACACTTTGGGACTTATAAAAATAAAAACTAAAAGGCAGGATAATGGAATTCGCCACAAGCTCGATTTTGGTGAGTTTGTCGTAGAAGAAGAAGCAACACTGTATCACCTGATGGAAGTTCACTTCCCGCATTTTCAACGAATTCAAACAGACCTGGGTCAAGAGAAGAAGAGAGACGGTTGGTATTTCGCCGCCAATGTCGTTATATAACACGAAGGTGGAATGGTGAGTATGGGTTTTGTGACCCTTTAAATCACAATAGGTGGACAATATCTATTCCGGTTCTTTTACAAAAGCCATGAACTTCGCTGCCCTTCCACTGGCGAAAGAAGTTAGGGCAATCATTGCCCTGAAACACGTGCCATCGGCATGGGAGGATACCAGAGTGGCCTCTATTCCCCAACCTGAAAAAGATGGATTAAACTGCTGCAGAAGATTTCCGGCTGCTCAGTTTAAAGTCTTTCAGTCTAAAGACGTTGAAGACACTGGTCGAGAGATTTATCAGGGATGAGGTAGTTTTAGCCTCCCCGCTGTACAGGGATCAGCAAGTCTTTTAGACAGGAACATTAGCTAGGACAGAAGAGGTATGCAATGGGCTTCGACATGTGGCGTGCCAGCCAAGCTAGTTATCTGGATAGGAAGCATGACACACCGGAGGAGACTCGAAGCCAGATGGGGAGAAAGCCTAGTAAGCGGAATAGTGCATAGGAGGTACCCGCAGAAGGGTGTCGAGTCATCCCTTCTATGGTGCATTGTAGTGAACAGTTTCCGTAGAAAACTAAATAATAACTGGTTTTACACCCAGGGCTACGCGGATTACTTTGGAGTGCCATTCAGAGTGCTCATCTGGAGACGTTGATGAGTCTTGCAAGGCCAGCACTGCGCATCGTATAGCTCTCTCTAGTTCGATATCTGAAGGTTGTGCGTAAATCCGGAAAATAATAGCCTGATCATTTACCGTAGCAATTAAAAAGTGCCCAAATTATATGCTTCTGTATTTTAAGGAGGGATGCTGAAATTTTCGGATCCCATCAAATATCTAGGAGTATTCAATGCAGGAAGTGTGACATGTACAGGAGGGCCTTTGGTTTGATGTAAGGTATAGGGTCTAAAGTTCTTGCATGGATCTACTCTGCTGACCCTAATCCAACGCTCCTATATGCGGCAATGGTCCGGTGGCCGCATGCTCTGTAAAGAACCCATGAATGCTGCGAAAACTGACAGGCGGCTTACACGATGGGCCACCTGGCAAGATTCAATAGATGACTTGGGAGACTAGGCACTTTAGACTTCCAAGTGATATCAGCAAACTACCGATTCTAGATATGAGGCAAGATAAAATCACCCAACACTTCAACTTCATCAACACTTTTTTCATCTGTATAAAAAAAAGGATATATGGAAACGAATGTTAACTCGCTCCTCCAAGAGAAAATTTGGTATTCAGATGGCTCCAAAGGGGTTATGAGCTGGAATCTATGACATTACGATAAGGAGGGGGATAGGGATCAGGCTTGCGTGACATCCGAAAGTCAGTAGTCTTTCAGGCAGAGCTCCTGGTCGTCCTTCTCTGTGCTGAAACATTATTAGAAGAAAACGTTGCTGCAGGCGGATTACGGTCTGCTCGGATATCCCATTGACATTGACTGCAGATAAAACCACACATAACATCAGAACTTGTTTTGGTGAATGCAAAATGGCATTAAACCAACTTGAAGAAAATAAAAAAGTGGCATTTGGTTGTTCTTTGCCGCTGCTGGTTCGTGGCTTAAGAACAAAGGCCGATAAGCGGAGCACTGCAGCGGCAACGTGTGTTGACTTCAACTCTCTGCCAAATCCACAATTTTCGACCAATTTTCTTCAAATTTTCAGAAATACTTTCTCGAAGTCTAGCGAACAACTTTCTCATGATAATTTATTTTCAACTAACATTTTTGTAATGACCATCCCACTGATATAAGTCGGCGAAACGTGGTTTTCGTTCGGAATCAATCTGTTATTAAATAAAAACAAGCTTATTAGCTTTTTAAACATAGTGCGTTTGCTTATAGTAATCGCTTATATTTTGAGAATACACTATACAAATCTCAAACATTTTTATCAACATACGACTGAGGCCTGGAAGTTGGTTGTTCAGACTTTTAAAACTGATTAGTTGTAATGTTTTACCCTTTACGGCATGTGAGAGGCATAAATTCCTACGTTACCGACCTCATTTTTTCAATTTTCTGATTTTTTGTCAAATCTAAGACTTTTTTGTACATAAAATATCCGACTGAAACTTTAGAAAACGTATGAGAAGAAAATAAAATTCCTTTGTATAATTTATTCGATTAGGAATTTCACTGATAATTATTTCCGAATATATTAAAACTGGGTCAATTTTTTAAATCTATGAATCTTTTATAAATAAAATATTGGTCTTAAACTTTAAGGAATGTAAACTTGATTCTGTAACCAAATTAAATTTTTGGTTTGCAAAATAATTATTTTTGCACTAGAATTGCTTTAAATTTTCGTGAGAGAGATTAGCATTCGCTATTCCCATGTAAAATTAACAATAAATAATTGTTAGTAATTATTAATTGTAATTTTTAATGCCAAGACATTTCCATTTACTTAAAATGCCATTTATTGATCCATTTTCTCAGATCTATTTTTTGGTTACATAAGGCTAAAATATACATAAATCCTACAATTGATACCCTTCTGCCCTCGATCCTACCAATAAAAAAGCTATCTTTACATTGGCAAAAGTCCCTTTTTCTAAACAAAAGCTTCCAAGATTTTTCATTTATTCATTTCGATTGCTTAGGAAATGAACTAATAGAATTACATACGTATCATTTCCCACAATATCTAAAGTATCTTAAATGATTTAGAGGAATTCAAACTGGAAAAAATCCGTAACTTAAATATGCCGATACAAATCTTTTTATAACAATTGCTTAGTGCCAGTTTTTTATGAAAATAATGATTTCAAAATTTAAGAAATTTAAAATAGATTAAAATCTAAATTAAAAATCTTATTTAACATCCAATCATCAAATTAATGCACATTCCTGTAAAAAACCAAGATTTCAACGGGCAAATATGGACCACAAATAACAAACAAAATGCTCTGATTGTAATCTAAAAAAAAATTTTTGAACAAAAATTTCAGATAAAAGTAAAAAAAGGAGGAAAGAAAAGGAAGAAGGCTAAAAACCACGTCCCCTTCCTTCTCTTTTTCTTTCTTTCATCGTTTATACATTCTCATCATCTAAGATTGAGAAAGTATTAGAATGGTATGAAATTTGATACCACATTTTGTAAACCGATCTCCACGTTTCGGGACCCCATGAATCCGAAAATCAAATTTTTACTATGTCCGGCCGTCCGTCCGTAAACACGATAAATCTCGATATCAATATCTTTGGATTGCAGGAGGAGAGGTCTTTTGCCGAAAGATGACGGCACCTTTATGATTCAACTTATACTACTTCAACATATAAAACGATTCCAATAGCAATTAGCAATCAAACCCACTTTTTCTAGGTCATTAAAGAAAGGACGAGTTCGTTAACCAGCCATTTTGGTTGAAAATTCAAAAAGTAAGCATTTTGAACATTTTTGAGACCATTTTTTTTTAATTTGCAAATTTTATGTACGGATATTTATAGTATTACAAAAGACGAACAATTTATCAAATGACTCTTTTCGATAAAAAGAATATATTCGGAGTTATAGCATTTTCAAAAAATTTTAAATCAATCAAAAATCAAACTCATGGTCAACATCAACAAATTACGTTGTATGCCTTGTATTCAACAAACTCTTAAGAATTAAACAATTCACAGGTTCAAACTTTGCGGACCCATGGTATTATAAAGTTCAAAAAGCGTCTTCTTGCAAAAAAAAAATCCATCATCGCGTGCACACTCTCGTCGCGCGCTACGTGCGCTGTTCGTTTCGTCGTGCTCGAACATACTTACACCTCGAGATTTGTTCTTTTCATTTGGAATGCTTAAATGAAACTTTATCAAAAAGATCTCTTTTAGATTGTAGTATTTATATGCCTCTTCATATTCTGAATTCTCTACTTAATTAAGTATAATGAATCTTTTACGCATAAAGCAAAATATCCAACAATTCTTCTATTAGATTTTTGCGCATCTCGCGTGTTTAGGCGTAATATTGGAATTTTTGTTTTTCTTCATATTACTTACGATAAATAAAAACAAACTTACAAGTCCTATTGGAAAATATTTGAGACATTTTGTGCAATTTTTCAAAAGCTTTGAAAAAAGTTTTGAAAGTTGTAATGTGAAGATCCGGGCAATTCTAATACTTTCTTAATTATAAATAATGGGATTATAATAAATTATTACAAATTTGTATCCTTTTTTGGTTGAATAACTAAAAATGTGCTCACTTTTTGAATTTTCAACTAAAATGGCTTGTTAACGAACTCGTTGTTTCTTTTATGACCCGAAAAAAGTGTGCCGAAGATCGATCTGATCTGTTCATTTTTTCGAGAGTTATCGTGTTTACGGAAGAACGGATGGACGAACAGGCAGACAGGCGCCATCGAAATAAATTTATTTTCGGATCCAGGTGGTCCCGAAATATGGAGATCCGTTTAAAAACTGTGGTGTCAAATGTTGGACATTTGTAATGCTTTCTCAATCATAAATGAAGAGAATGTAAAAATCACGAACTCAATGGGAACATAAGAAATGCTGAAGTTTGTGGTGTGAGTTACTCGATTCATACGTGGATAAAAAATTCTCGAGGCTTGAGTGGATGTAAGCTGCGCCATGCTAATAGAGATGAAAAATCAATAGATGAATCAAAAAAAGAATGCTCATAAGCTTCATAAAAACTCAAAAACTTACCTTGACTCTCATAGCGATTTGTATCTTAGTTAAAGTTATTGTAGGTCTTTTCAGACCCAACGCAAACTTGACCTGCTGACTGCAATGGCCAGTTTGTCACCCAGGAACTGCGATTCAGCACAGAGAATCCTCTAGTCCTAAAGTGTTTATAGGGTTCGGAAATGTACTTCTGGGATATACTGATTCTGAGTAGTGAGACAAAAGAAAAATGTCTTGGGCCTGAAAAGACTCACGATTACTGGATTGAGTTAATGTCCTGACAAGGTTTAGATTACAGTGTCAAATCAATAACTTTTCAAAGAATTACTATTTGACAATATGCTGAGATAGTACCGAACAAGTACCGAACCAACAATTGCATAATCCAGTGCATCCCTAACACTGGGCACATCTTTCAAGGTGTTTGCTACCTAGCATTTAAACGCAGTACGGGCGGTGTTCCGTGTTTGTAGCCGAACAGTATCACGCTGCCGCTTGGTACGGTACTAGCGTTTAGTACTAAGATTGTTCCTCGTTTGTAAGATACGACATAATTTCGACTTTTCCACCCACAGTCTGATTGCATTAAGTGGTTACAATATATACTCGTCAATAAAGAGAAGTGGTAAAATATGCAGCAGAATAAGTCAGTATAGTAGACCGGGGCAATAATAATTGTACTATAAACTCAAATCTTAAAAATGCACATAGCAAAAGAAAAATTGTGTAGAAAACAATTTTAACGACTAAAGATTGAAAGACTCATTGGCAGGAATATAAGATTTGCAATATCAAATGAAATACTTAGCTGATATTTCACTATCGGGGCAAGAGCAATAACAAACAAAATAGTTGACAAATGCTTGGATGTTAACTGTACCATTAATTTCGTCGATAATACGATTAAGCTTTTATCTTAAAGAAAAAACTCGTATTATATACACGGAATATATTTATCAACTGTCGTTAAATACAATTTTCAAATCCTAATGTATTTATATTACATAAAAAAACAAATTCGGCCTTGCCCCGACACTTGGGATAATGCTGCCTATAAATACAGATTTTATAAATAATTCAATGGTCCAATCAATGTTTTAATAAGCTCACTAATGCATAAGAAAATATGGTATGCAATACTTTTGGACTTGCAAAAAAGAAAAAGATGAACGAATTCCATGTCTTATTAAGTTTTAAAAGAACAATGAATATTAATCGGTTGGTCCTGTCCCGGTCTTCCGTAGATTTTTTCAGAGAATTTTAATTTAATTAATTAATCATTTTTTAATTGTAATGTGAACGTTATGCTGGTGACTTTTTATTATTCAAATTCCTAGATAAGCTGACAGGTGAATACTTAAGACCGTTAAGAACGCATTTTTTAATTCCATTTTTCTTTCCCGGTCCGAGTAAAGGTCATTGTCATCGGCGCATTTCGCCTCTTATGTTCCAAGGTTATTTCTGTTATATTACAGATACGTACACAGAGATCATAATGCAGTGAACTCGACGTACGTATTTGGCATTGCGTCTATATATAGTTTCATTTGCATTTACAATCTCTCCAACTTTATGAGATTCTATACGAGTACAACGCTGACTTCCGTTCACGTACTTCATAACATGACAGCGATACACAAGGACGGTTTCCTAAGATGTTTTGTACACATAGTGACTACTCTTTTTACTTGCATACTTCTTCCGGATTGTTTTCTAATGTTAAGCACGTGTAATAATTGACCCCGATTTTGCTTTTATCAAAGATTTAATTCGAATAACACTAAGAAAAAACATCAATAATATTACACTAAATAAAACTTTATCATATAAGCATCAAAAAATGTCTGTAGGATGAACAAAAAAGTTCTATGCGATATATTTTCAGATATTAAATTTTGATAAAATAATGAAAAATCTAACACACAAAAAATCTTTATTGAAGACGTAGAATCATTAGAAAAAAATGTTCATTGCGGAAGGGGAAAAAATGGTTCTTATCTTGGTTTTCATCTCCACATTTCAAACTGAGTTTTTTAAACAATTTTATTAGAATTTAATATAGTGCAGTGTAGTGTAGTGTAGTGCAGTGTAGTGTTGTGCTGTGTAGCAGTATAGTATAGTAGACTATAGTATAATATACTTTTATCATATTATTAATTATCAATTATTACATCGACGACAGGATAAGGACCAGAATAAAAATTATTTCTATAACAGATACGCAAAATTCAGTCAAATTTATAGAAATGCAGGATCTTTATTCACAACGTATCTAGACGATGAAAATTCTTTTGAAAACATGTTTCTCAGTTTAAGGGTGGAAAACCTAACTATTTCTTATTCATATATGTCATTCTCATCATTCATTTTCATTTTCATTTCAATTTCATTTTCATTCATTTTGATTTTCATTCATCCATTTTTTAGAGTGACAGAAGAAATTATTTTTACACATTCCTAATGTTTACTGATAAATATTTGTCCTAAATTACCTGGAATTTTTTTAAAAATGTCACTCGTAAAAAATAACATTAAAATTTTGTCAATTTCTAAGAAAAACGACATGAGCCACGAGAAGAAAAGAATAGACAAAAGTTTTTCACCAAAAAAGACGTTCAAACTGGTTGTTAATTATTTTTTGATAGAAGCGTATTTTTTGTTTTGATGGTACAAATAAGGTTATCAACACAACTATTTTAAATGAAAAGCGTTTATATCACTGTAAAGTTTCATAAATTTCGTAAAATCTCCTGAAGTCATTTCTCAAATATTTTTAAATCTCCAGACGTCACTTGAAATCTCCTGGAGTATTTGAAGTCACTTAAAGTCACGTGAATTCTCTTGAAATCTTGTAATACATCTGAAAAGAGAGGATAAAAAGATTTGACTAATTTTATAAGTTTGATTGAAGTATTCGGTGAAAATTTTGAAATAAGTTCAATAAATGTACTTTTTGTATTTGGTTTTAATCAGAAAATTACCTAAAGTTTGGCTAAAACTAGTCACGCAGCTTTTGTGAATAAATAGAGAATATCTTGCAGGACTAGTAAACACCTTCTGGAATTATTACTTTTATCATGTTGGTCCACCTTCACACTTCTCACTGGATAGCCCTATGAGGAACCAAAATGCATCACGGAGAGTCCGTTTATAGGAATCAAACCTAGAGCATAGAGAGCCCGTGAATCAGAATCTAGCATTCATATTGGAGAGCTCGTTTATAGGGATCCAAACATTCATCCTCGAAAGTCCTATGAGGTTTCAACATTCATACTAGAGAGCCTATTTATCGGAATCCACCTTTTTTACGAACGTTAGTTCCTATGCCAACGACAGATACCAAGAATTCAAAATATTAATTTTATTTACAGCAGACGGCAAGAGACAATTACAACTTCACTCATTCCCGCAGACATACAGAAATAGAAAAAAGTCGAAAAATAAAAGTAAAAACTAAAAATGTCATCAATCATAGTTATCTATCGTGTACGCGTTATAGACATAGAAGACGATTTTAGCTACTATCATTGTTCAGCCTTAGAAAACTCGGGACGATGCGGTTCGTTTTCAGCAATAATGGCTTCTGAATTAGATGTAGCGAATTTCCAGCTCCCAGGTCTGTCAAAATTTGTACGCACCTCGCATAAACGGTCCTACTGAAGGAGATCATGACCGGATGAGTGACGATTCAATATCTTTGGATTGCAGGAGGAGAAATCTTTTGCCGAAAAAATGACGGCATGCCTAGGATTCAACGCAGATCCTTCGTGATGTTAATGTTGGACAGAGAATGCCTTAGTGTTAGTTCTACATATCTGAACTCTAGTGAAGCATGAACAAAATTCCTTTCAAGATGCTGCAGTTTTTCTGGGATTTCACTATTCACGTCATCGTCATTAATATCCGGATTTGGTTCTAATGGATGCGGTACAAGGTGTTCATTATCCCTAGCACCTATGCCTTTAGCTTCTATCAAGTCTTCGTTGTCCACATCTTCTAAGGGGAGCTTATCAATAGGAAGCTGCTGTTCCATTTAAATTCTGATAGCAGGTATTTCAGCAGCTGAAAGCAATCTGTTTACAGATATTAAGCGCTTTTGATCTGCCAGTTTCTGCTCATTTATTTTTGTGGCAAGCTCTTAGCATTTAAGTAAGAAGAGTCTAGGATGTTTTCTCCGCACACTTTACCCACATTTATCTCCCAAAAATAAAGGCGCATAACATCTCTGTTTATATGGTATGTTAATTTCCGTCACTTTTTTGGTTGCTGAATCTCTGCTTCTGCCTCTCTTTATATAAGGCTATCCAGCTCTGCAGGATGTGATGGTGTTGAATCGTAAACAAGTTGAGGAAGAACATCAGTTGTCCCTGTTTGACCGTGTGAATTGGCTTCCTCTAACTGATGTTCATTGCCGTCGTTTTTCCACGCTAAATCAGCCTGTTGCTTTGTCTACATTGTTCGATCTTCTGCGATGTGTAGATGAGTCCTGATATCCTTCACCTTAGCGAAAAGATGTCTTAGTGCGACTTTCTGTATATTAAGATACTTTGCAGCAGATTTCGTTCTTAAATTGTATGCTTTTTCTACATTCGTTTCAAACTTCGGACTTCCTTAATAGAGACGCATCAATTCCTCTTTTGTTGTGGTATCCCACTTGACGCTCTACCACGGTATTTCTGTCAAGGTGATTGGTTTTAAATATCTAACGCTAGCCAAAGCATCCTCAGCAGGCACATGTGATGTTTCACTGCTTACCGTTTACCGCAGATGTTCTTGCTGGCTAGCTGTTTGATTAGTGAAATCTGCCTGAGCAACTCGCAGCTCACCATCATGGCCGTCCTGAATGCTGTGGCCCCAGGCGGCGGCTCCAGGGTCACCCTGAGGATCCTCGGGAAGCGACAAGCGTTTCAAAATCTTGAATATACTCTCTCTTATTATTTATGGGTTTTGGTGTTCTGCTTAGTCCCGTTCCTCTTCGTTATCTGCCTATCTGGCTAGCGCCAATATAAGTATCATTAAGCTGTATCCCTTTCGAGGTAAGCGTGACTTACTCGGTTCTAGTTGGGGATCAGGTACTTCATATGAGAAAAGTGATAAAGTAAATTGTACGTGGCGGTACAATAGGAAGGTGTATACATTTTTAGATTATTCTACAATTCCCGTTAACGACCCTGGTCGTTAATCAAGCTCTCTAGCAATTATCTCAGGCAAAGAGCTTCACAAAGTAAACAAATAAAGGTTTGGTCAGAATAATTTTTTTAGAAAGTTAAATCTTAAATTTAAAACTCTCTGATGTTGGATGCCATAGAATACCCATATTTAATTATTTTTATGTTTATTCTAAAATTTTTGTTATCAAATTGTTATTTTTTTGACTAAAAATTTAAAACCGGAAATTTTCATTGTACCGTAATCAATGACATTTGAAACTAAATCGATTTTTGAATTCTCTTTTTAGAAAGGCTCTACATTACATTTTTTATTAATTTTGTCACAGAGCAACAATATATAAACAAATACAGTGACAAAATTGGCCATTCCAGATTCATGAATTTTTAATGTCGAGAAAATGTACAGAAAGAGACTTACTATCATCTGTAATTATTGAAATGCAACATTTATCTTCACAATGAGTTATAGAATACAGATGAAATATTACTGTCCACAAATCGTGTTTTTAAATGCAAATTATTGCTGATATATAAAATACTACATAATACTCATAATTAGATACTTACATGAAATGTACAAACCATGTATTATTATTGTTAATAATATTCAATTTGTAAAATACTAGAAAATTGCGTTTTTTTTAATTTCAACTGTTTGTCTGCTTTGCACTTAAAGCAACGTAATAATTGAAACATCTAACAAACTTAATTGTTTAACAAATGAATATTTTTAATAACAATCTTCTCTTATATTGATTCTAGGTAGCTGCGGTTTTTTCTGAAATGTAAAACAAAAATAGTTTTTGGATGAATTTATTATTGTGTATAACTATCTTCTCTTAGATAAGTAAAATAATTGGCTGTTCATTTTTCAAATTTTTTTGTTCATTTGTTTTCAAGGCTATATGATTATTCTTGAAAAAGTTCAACAACAAATATTTCAAGAATGCATGTCATGTCCATAAAGTGGAAAAAAAGTTAACAAATTAAAAAAAACATAATTTTTCAGAATTATTCATAATGAGTATAATTAACAATAATATTAACAATTGAAACTATTAATTTTTTAACTATAATCAATAAACCACCTCACTCTTAATTGGCAATTAGATGAGAAGTTGAAAATTCAAAAAAGCTACTTTCTATCATTATTCAAATTAAATATTATTTACTATAATAATAAAGATTGTTTAAACAATTCATGTAAGCATCTAGTTATAAGTTTGAAGTAGTATTTTATGCGTCAGCAAAGGTTTGCATTTAAAGACGTAAAAAATCACACTTAGAGCCAAAAACTCGCACAACCTATTTTTTAACTTGTGGGGTCAGTTTAGGATTGTGAAGAGAAATGTTGAGTTTGAATAATTTTAGCTGATAATAAGTCTCTTTCTGTATTTTTTCTGAAGATGAAAATTGACAAATCTAAAATCGCCAATTTTGTCACTTTATTTGTTTATATATTGTTGCTCTCTAACAAAAATTTTGAAATCGTAAGAAAAAATTCTCTTAAAAGTTTAATTTTGAGCATTTATAAAAACATAATTTAAAATTGGTTAAGAAATACGATCTGTGGGCGATTATGAACAATACATTTCCATTCTAGATTACTGTGCGCGTGGGGCTATAAGAAAAATGCTAGTATCTCTTAAACAAAGAGAATGCTTTTTTAAATTTGCTTGATTAAACATGAAGAGAGAACTTTACCACTCGAAGTTTTCTGTCCGCGAAACTCCCCTGCAGCCTTTTTCCGTCAAAGTCTGAGGAATAGACTCCTGACGCTAATGGTTTGCAATAATTTTCGAGTTTAAAAACCCGAGATCATTTCCTCGAGTAGATTCAGATTTTTCGCGAGTTTCGCTTCAAAAGTCATAGATTTCAGTGAAAGGAAAATTTCCGTTTTTTAATTTTTAGTAAAAAAACTATGAATTTGATAGAAAAAAAATCAAAATAAATAAGAGGATGGAAAGGGGTAAAGGGGCAATGACACCAATGTTCGAGGACTTAAAGGCGGTGTTTGACTCATTAGGCCGAGGCGAAATAGAAAAAGTAATGGTGAAAAGGGGGATCAGAGAGGGATTAGTAAAGAGAGTATCGGAAATTTTAAGAGAGACAAAAGGTACGCGCTTATTTAATATATTAATATCAGACTTGAAAGAAGAAATAAGCAGAAAATGTTCAAGACGAATTAGGATAGAGAAGGAAATGATATATGCACTGATATACGCAGACGATATAGTGTTGATGGCAGAGGATGAAGAATGGATGGCGGGCCTAATTACAGGATTAGAGAAATACTTAGATGCGAAAAAGTTTAATTTTTAATGTAGAAAAGACAAAGATACTGAGGTTTGGAAAAAGAGGAAGAAGAAAGAACGAATGGTCGGGGAGATGGAAAGGAATAAAGTTAGAAGAAGTAAAAGAGTTCAAATATTTAGGATATATCTTGCAAAGAAACGCAGATCATAGACCTCATATAAGAGAAAGGATTAATAAACAGCAGGGGTAATGAAACAGGTAGGGTATTAGGTTATGGAGCAGAGCTTTGTGGATGGAAAGAAAGGAAAAGTTATTGAGAGTTTACAAGAGTGTTATATAAGGTGGACACTAGGGGTATACTGGAGAATACAAGGATATATGATGAGAGAAGAAGCACAAAGGGATCATTTAAGTACTACAGCGGGAAAGAGGGTACGCACATTTGAGACGAAGCGGGAATCAGGAAAAGGGAGGTGAATTAGCTTTAACTCATTAACTTTAATGCTAGAGAAGTAGAAGGCGGAACTGAAGTAAACTATGAAGAATTAGAAAAAATGAGGGGGAAAGATAATTAATAGAAAGAAGAGGGGTGATTGAAGAATCAAAATACAATTAATGGTATAGTGTGGTAAAGAAGGAAGGTGTCCCAAAGTATTTAGAAAAGGGATGGGCAGGGAGAAGGTGGAGCAGAATACCAAGATTTAGATTAGAAAATGAGGTAAGGAAGAAGATGTATTAGGAAAAGGCAGAGAACAGAAAATGCAGAATATGTGAATGGGAGCAGGAAACATGGGAGAATGTATGTGAAGGATATAGGAGAGGGGATGATGGGATGATGGATTTGGGGAAGAATGGACGTAGGAGTTGGAGAATGCTAGAGGAGCAAATGAGAAAGCATTAAAGAATGCATGGTAATACATGACAAAATGGAGGCACCTTCACTCTACACACTGTATATTTGTAATCAGCCAACAGGCTAGCTGCCACCTTCACTCTATACACTGTATAGAGTGAAGGTTGCAGCTAGCCTGATGGCTGATCACAAATGCAGTTACATTCAAATGCTGTCGTCTGCTATCCGCTGATTTTTATCTCTCGCAAAATTAATATTTGTTGTGAAAATAATGATTTCCTCAACAAAAGGCTTAATTTTTCAACATTTTATTGATCCGAAGATCTCGCAGAACCCCGGATATTCAAAAAGATTTTTTTTTCGTTCGCAAATCCTTCGGAAAAAATATATGTTGAGTCAGTGCCGTACCTATAAAAAAAATATTCAAAGTTTGATTGAACCAACAACTCTAAGTTGAGAATCTAAGTGAGGCAAAAATATGAATACAATGTATTGATAAGTACTTTTACAAACAAGTACTCATAGTTATTAATTATAAAATATTCTCAACATTTTGATAAGGTGAATTTTAGCAAACAATTTTACAATTTTTTTGAACTCAAAGCTAGCTTTCATATTAGTAGCACTTGAATTTTATAAATCTCGATTTCTATATTTGTGAAACTAAATAACTTCAGATGGTGAAAATTTTTTGTTTCCAATTAAAAATATAAACAATTAACTAATTTTAAATTGATTGAAAACGTTCCATGACGAATAATTGTGAATTTATATGTTGAAAATTTCAGTGCAATTTCACTTATAACAAATTATAAATTGTAAAATTTGCAAAGTTTTTTATGTTGATTTTAAAAGTCTTCAAAACGTAATAAATCTAACGTCGAAACATTCGAAATTAGAGTAAGATATAACGTATGCTCACCTGATAGTCTGATGCGAGATATACTTGCTAAAAGCAAGTGAAGTGTAACGCGCTGTGCGCAATGTGCGAGTTGAGCTATTGCTAATAATCAATATAATTTTCAGTAAATTGCAGATCTTTTTACGCAAATCTGCGAAACATGTGATCAAATCAGTCCTGCGACTGAGAATTCCAAAACTGACAAAAAGCAATTATGGAATTTTTCGGAAAATATATATACTCGCAGAAAAATTCAGAGGTACAAAATATTTAGGCGCGCGAAATAACGTAGCTACTTAAAGTAATTTAACCTAATGTGATTTTGATTTTGACATTGCAAAATGGTTCAACTAATGGTCGCTTTTCAAAAATTACAAAAAGATATGATCAAATCCATATTATTACAATATACGCTATAACTTATGGTGAAAACAGAAACATGTACGTATCGTGAATTATAGGCAGATAAGGAAAGAAGAATCTGATCTTTTGGAGCCTCTTCACTTCAAAGAATGGATGATCGAGTAGACGTGCGAAAAGAAAATTCTGATCATCAAGATTCGATTTTCAAAGAACACTTAGTCAATATCAGGTACTAAGATTTTCAGGGTCAGGTAAACAAAGACCTATGATGTTTTTTAGCAAGTTTAAAAATATATTTCAGCATTAGGCTACACTGAGGGTGCTGTGGCCAGAAAAGGCGTTTAAAGAAAAGAAATGTAGCAGTACAGCCAGAAGAAGGTTTCGTCGATAGCAATTGATTTTGCAAAGCGAGACATCCCCTCAATCAAGGACCCCTAAAAGGATCCGATATGATGACACTCCTACTGGAGTAGTGGACAAGCATGAATGCCACGAAAGACGCCAAAGTAACCCAGTTAATCTTGAGTACGGACTCTACAGTGGTCGCAAGCATAGAGAAGGCCGACTGTAAACCGCATCTGGGATTGAAAAGAATCCAGATGGACTTTGCTATATATCGAATATATTTGCTTGCCTAGGTTCTGTACTAAAGACCTGGTGGCGATTAAATTCGTGTACCAAAGTGGAACAAGACGTTATCCAATGGTGAGCTCAGCAAATCTGTCATTCAATTCTTCAGACCCGCCGATGTCATAATAGTGGAGACGTTTGGTGTGACAAGATTAATCTGAAAAAAGGAAAGATACTTGGGGTATGCGAGGACCCTAAAATTGTGGATATAAGTATTATTATGCATATCGACACTGAAGGGACCTATACATACTTGGACGTGACTTAAAGCTGCATTCAGAACGTAGTATCAGTAAAGTAGTTTCTCAGAAGCAGATACGTGCCTCTTCTTCAAAAGATTTAGTTTTCAAATATGTCGCCGTTGAACAAATTATCTGCGACCAACATGCCTGTACATCCCGATTCTGCTCTATGCTTTTGGTGTGGTTTAATGGAATTTTACATCTGATGCCCTTAAAGTGGTTGCGGACTTTTTTAAATCTCCAATGTCTTCATAATCGAATTTCTCTGAGTACGTCCTATAATTTTGCTAACAGTAGAGATCCTATTCTAAAAATGGTCAGGAAACACAAGATGATTGGCAAAGGAGAGTTCCTCTACAAAGCTGCGGAGCAGGCCGCCGACCCCCTTGGCATGCATTTTAACATAAGAAGTGATGGAAGTGCATTATCTATCTAGATAACTTTTTTATAAAAGCCGAAGTAAGAAAAGCAGAGGTTAAAAACTTCTACCAACAGCTACTCGAGAAAAAAATCACGAAAACTTTCACAGAAATGTAGAAGAGCAGCTCTTGTCGAAGGAGCAAACTTTTTCTTTCCGCACAACTTCAGGACTTAATTCAGGTATGAGGCGTTGCATTTTCGCATACCAAATTTTCTTATTTTCACCTTCGTATACATTGACCGTATTTCATGTGAAGAAGATCACAGCGATAGGTGCTGAGCATGTCATGCGCACGCTGAGTACCTAGAACACATACTATCCGGGTGTCCTACTCACGCGGGAACGACGTATCTTTGCAGACATTATGTAGCCCTAACACTGCTTCTTTACAATCTTTGTCGCTCTGACGGTGATAGCTGCGACCTTGCCTTTCCGCAGTTAAAGTAATTTTCCTTGTGATAATTGCTCTCAGAGGTGCGAATTTATCACTTTTTCGTAATCTAAAGCTATAGCCGCATGCTAAAAATGTGATAAAATATTTCAGAAATGGATGCAGCAAGCTGTCATCTTTGTATTGCTCCGTGTCCTCGAGCTACACGAGGGTTTTGCCAACCTGTAGTGATTTCATCGTGCTCTGTGGCCACCCTTCTCACGATCATGATTCATGGCCACAAATGTGATTTACCGCGATTCTACTAAAGCCGATGTAATTTTCATAGATAGCAGTTGCTCCCAGTGGGACGCTATTATGATTGTATATTAGGGTGGCCCAAACATATCCATTTTGAATTTTTCGACCCGCGTCGATGTCACAACGTTCTCTCGTATAAACAAATGCATGCATATATTTTTATATTCAAATAAAATAATTTTTATAAGTATCAGCACATGTGCTCATACCTGATACCTTTTTTTATTTTGAGTACGTGATTGTCAGGAAGTTAGTGTTTTCAGTAGATTATTTAAAAATAAGAAAAATTACACTTAATTTTCACAATTATTAAAATATTCAAATGAGAATCTAGATTATAAATTGTTTTAATTCTTAAAAATTATATTAAAAGTAACTTGCAAACCTATAGTTTTTTTATTATTAACATTTAATCAAGAAAATAATACTGAGAATTTTTTTGTCATGATTATGACGCCATTTGAGGCAATGAGAATGACAACTAGGTAAAGCCTGCTCGTAGATAGCCCTCAATAACAATTGAAAAGAGCATGATCTATAGAGTGGGCTATACCTAGTTGCCATTCTCACTACCTTATTTAAATTCTAATAATCCATACATAAAAAATATTGTTGATAATTTGAAGCATTTATAACTTTTTCAATTAAACTGAAAATGATAGATTTATTAAAATTCTAAGAATTTATGGAAATCAAATATTGAGCGACTTAATCAGAAATGTATGATGAGAAAGACGGACTTTGATAAGAATAATACCAAAAGCCATTTCCACAATATATTGTGAAGATTAAACAAGATATTAGGTATTTCTTAGAGAATTGTCTTAAATTGTTTAAACTCTCGCAAAATAAACAAATATTCTTTGAAATTGTCTCCATTCTTTTTCTACATATCGGAAATATTTTTGAGATCAATTTTTTTCAAGATTCAAAAATTCCACACTCTAAATTTAAATCAGTCAAAAGTGACTGATTCACAGTCAATTTTGACTGATTCAAACAGTCCGGATTCGACGACTGAGCGAATCAGTCACTTTGATTGATTTAATCAGTCCCTTTAATCGATTCAATCAATCATTTTCATTGATTCAA
>JAAAKG020144576.1:0-11092 GCA_010014905.2 Druon quercuslanigerum
GACCCAACTCTAACAACATTCGTGTTTTTTGATCGCAACTCACTACAGCCGGAGAGGTTAAGGAATCAAAATTTCCTATTGGAAACTTGTTAATGGTTGACTAAACAATGGTATTATATACTAATTTCAATTTCTTCATGGTTTTTTCCGAATTCTGGGCACTTTTTTCAAGTTTTGTAAAACTTTCAACACTATCAAAAACAAGACGATGGCCTGAAACTTTTTGGAAATAATTTCTGCAACTGTCAATGCTTTTAAAAGTTAGCAGTCATAAAGACGAATAGTTCCATGCATTTGCACCGATGGCAGCAGTTGTCATATACCAAATACAGTGGTGGCCCAACTCTGACGACAACCCCCCATACATTAATTCAAGTTCAAAAATTAATCTTGTTAAAAATGATTTATAAAATCGAGGAAAATATTCTAATGTTAATTTTAACTAATTTTAGAAAAAAAGCTCGTGGTAAAGTTTTGAAAAAAATATTTCCAGTTTTCTTTATTTGACAATAGCTATTTAGGTTTTATTGTTTTTTTTTGTTCTTTTTAGGTAAAAGTTGCAATTCTTACTTAATTTTAATGCTCTAGGGCTTATTGTATTCTTCAAAAGATTCTCTATAAATCTCATTAGTACGTTTTTAAAAAAAAATGTTTATTTATGAACAGTTTAAAGTTGAAAATATATATGAAGATATCTTTTTTTATAATAAAATACAAATTCGCTGTTTTAGATTATATTAAACAATGCTCATTATGTACAGTTAATATTAACAATAAAATAATACTTTTAAAAAGAGAACAATTAACTTTACAAACAAAAATATATCACTTACCGTTGCCACAACACCTCCATGAGGTCCTCTAAAAAGCTTTTCTCGGATGATATCTTCTGGGTTGAAGTGCAAACAATAAACTGCATCTCCAGGTTTCAGTTTGATATCATCCCTTAAAATAGGTATTTGCCATTCTTTAAGAATCTTTTCATCATTCGGCTCTTTGAAAATTTTAGTTTTTCTAGCCTTATCCTGCTCCTTATTGCTTTTATATCCCGATTTACAATAAAACAAACGCAGTACACAATTTTAACCGCACCTGTGAAATATTTTGGAGCATCTGTAAATAGATGCAAATTTTTATATTTGAAAGCAATTCTTTTTAGTTTTCCTTCTCTAAGATGTTAGAAAATGTCGCTAAGATCACTTAAAATATGAAAAGATTGTTTGACACTGTCATTAAATTATTTTTAAAGTGTTTTTAAACTTAAAATTCGTATTTTGCCATACATTTGTGGCGATCATAGGTCAACTGTATAGGTGGCGCCGCCATACGGGTTCCGTCAACATATCGGATATTTTCAACATAAGAGTTCCAGGGGGCTGATAGAGACCCTATAAGAAGAGAGACTGGCCATTGGGTGAAAAAATGGCCGACGCTTAGAGTGAGTATGTACATGCATGAGTCAGCTGTTGTAACACGAGCCGATCCTTAGTACATATTCACCTTTTACTTCGGAAATAGTTGGCTGCTCGTGTTGCTTACTCCCTTGACTCAAAAGAGGTTATAAACATAAAAATTCCACTTTTATCAGATTTTAATGATAAATTTCGTCACATTTCATTGAGGATTTTTAATTGTTTGTTCTCATATCATTTCAAAACTCATAAAAATCTTAATCAGTTGTTAATTACTGATAAAAATGAATAGAACATTTAGCCTAAAGTTCCAAAGTTTTATACATTATATCAGATAAAGTTAGATAGTCGATCTAACAACCCACTACCAAGAAAATACTTTAATTTTCAACCCAAAAAGATAAATTTTGAACAACAAATGTAATGGTTGCTGTTTTTACCAAAAAATATTTTTAAATTAAAATCATACATAGCCCAGTTTTAGGCTGTTGGAACGGAGCGCACAAAAAAGGCGAAATCTATGAGACACTCAAAACTTACCAGCGGTCGCTGATAATTTAGTTTTGAGGTTTTAAACTTTCTTTTACATCATTTTCCAGTCACTGAAAGGGGCTTCATTGTGGCGGGATATGCGCTTGTTGTCTAAATTTTTGATCATAATCGAATAATTGCTAAAAAAATGAGAGTAAAGTGGTTAAGCAAAACACATGAAAAAAGCACCAAGGCTGTTTGGCGCTGATCGTAAAGCGGTACTTGATCGTACTACCCAAGCATGTACTGCCGATAAGGTTGCACTCCTCTTGTCGGGAATTTTAAATTAGAATAAAAATGCAACTTGTGTTCTGTATTTTTGTAATTATTTATTGACATGTCTTACTTGGTCACGGAATAGGAAAACTGTGGAAAGTGATAAAAGGATGCCGCCGTGAACTCGCTGATAATAATTGATAATAATTTTTCAAGTAAAAGAAATGATTTATTGAAATATTTACATATCTTGTTATGCTGTAATGTGCAAAACACATATGGAAATGGCGCATTATGCAGAATCGTATAAATAACGTAAGTATTGTACAAACTATCCTGGCCCCGTTCCAACAGCTTTAACCAAAAATGCTGAATTTTCGATAACATTCTTGAAACCTCAACTAAAATAGGTATGTTTTCAATCCAAATAGTTGCATTTTTATCAAAAAAAGATTTGCTGTCAGATACGATTTTTTTTTGTCAAAAACACAAGCTTTTAACAGAACACATGAATTTTTATCTGAAAAAGACAAAGTTGCAACAAAATATTTTTTTAAATTATACCCTCGCCTAGTATTTAGATTTTGAATTATTGACCATAATTATTTTAATCGAATCTACAGAAAATAATGATCAATATAATTGTATAATTTTCTATTTTTCATTTTTGTAATTTTTCCACCATCCGGACACTAAGATTTTGAGAAAATTCAAAATTATTGAAATTTTATTTTAAAAGATTAATTTTAAGTTTTGAACATTTTAAAATATGTCGAAAAAAATTTGAAAGATTTTAAAACAATTTCCTCAGATTTAATTTTTTTTTATTTGTAGAAGTTTCAGTAGTTTTGAAAAGAATCGAAAATAATTGAAATCTTGAGAAGATTCCGAAAAGTTTTGGAAACTTTTAAAAAGAAAACACATTTAGAACATTTAAATATCTTAAAAAGATTCCAAAAAATGTTTAATTTGAAAATTATAGAAATTTTGAAAAAATGTAAATTTTTTACAAGTTTGTAAAAAAGAAGCTTTTTATGAATTTGGAAAAGTTTTGAGGGAATCAAACGAAATTCTCTACATTGCTGGGAAAATTTTAATTTATTTTCTGAAAGATTGTTGGACCATTTTTTTATTTTACAGAATTTCTTACCATTTGTAGTTCAAACAATTTCCAGTTTGAAAATATCAACGAACATTATACATTGCAAACAAATTTAATTAATTCTAATGAAGTCTTTTAAAAATTTTCTTTTCGTCACAATTATTTTCATGAAATTTAGCTCAAGATTTAAGAGGAAAAGGGAGTTTTTATTATACTTGTTTTTAAAATTAACATGCACTAAAGGTATTTCAAGCTAAAAAATAAAAGTTTTTAAAAATTATTTATACAATCAAAAAAAAAATTTAAATGTTACTTATAACTAGTTTTGGAAAAGACCTGACGGTGTACGTCAACAAATAAATATTTCACAATTTTCTCTTAGCTTGCGGAGGGGTACCGTAGTCCAAATAAATTCAATAGATGGCGCTCCGATCAGGTAGGCCTGTTTTTGCATTGTTATGTATTAGCAAAAACGGTAAACATCCTATTGAAATTGATTTCTATGAGAAAATTGTCTAAAATTGACAATTCAACGAAATGAATTAATTTTTAATCAGAAAGACAAATTTACATCCAAACTGTTAAATTTTGAACTCGAAAAGGTAAATTTTTAACTAAAAGTTCAACGATTAAATTTTCAGTTGAGAAAATTAATTTTCAACTAAACCGAACAATCGACTAAAATCATTTTTTAAACAAATACTTTAATTTTCATCCAAAAAAGAACAAATTTAAAACAAGAATAAAATATTGGAATTTCCCGATAAAAATTTAATTTAATTGGTTACGTTTTCGGTCAAAACAAAACCTTTTAATCCTAAGAATAAATAAGTTTTTAATTAACTAGCTCATTTTTAAACCAGAGTAATGAATTTTTAATAAAGATTATGAATCTTCAATACGAAAATTTTAATTTTCAACAAACAAGTTTATTTTTTAACGAAATAAATTTATTTCTAACCTAAAAGATTTTTTTTCAACTAAAATTATGAATATTTAACTGGAATACTTGAATTTTTAACCAAAAAGAAGACTTTTCAAATAAGGAGATTAACTTTAAAAGAAAAAACTCGTCTTCATCCAAAAAAGACGATTTTCTACCAAAAAGTCGATTTTTTAACAATATACTTGAATATTTAACAATAAGAAAGAATTTTCAATTTAAACAGACAAATTTATATCCAAATTATTGAATTTTAAACTAGAAAAATTCAATTTTTGACCTGAAACAAAAGAGTTTAGCGTTTAACCGCAAGCAGTTAAATTTTCAAGAGATAAAAGGGTAAACTCATTCAAAAAATGTAGAAAAATGTATATTATAATTTATAACTATTTCCTTTTTAAAATACTGCTTCTACTCTAAAAAGTACGTAAATCACTCTCTTTGTTTAAACTTCGGAAAAAATGTCCGCACAAATGGGCGTGTACGCGGGAAAAGCGTCGATTTGAATCTTTAAAATTTGTTAAAACTAGAAACACAATAATAATGCACAAATTGCGGGACAACAATTTCAAGATGAAAGTTATCAAAATGTTTTTCTTCAAAGAGTCGATTTGGGAAATAAATCGACAATATTTTCGAATGTATGTACTTACCTTAATTGTGTCAATGCAATTCGACACTTGAATTGCGAATTACTTTTGCTTTAAGTCCTTCACAAAAGCTGTAAGGTTGAGCAAAATTTTTCTACAGGTAATATCAACATCGTAAAGTTGTTTAGTACGAAATAATGAAGAATTATTAAATAATAATTATTTTATACACGAACGTTTTACAAAGTTTTTATTATACAAACACATAATTAATAAGTTTTAGACATTAGAAACTTTAAAATTAAACCTTTTCTCAGCCTAATAGTTGGCATCATCAAAGTTTCATGTTTTTATTATTTTACAGCTGATTCACGTACGTACACACGAACTGTAAGCGTCGGCCATTTTTTTGCCACTCTCTCTTCTTATAGGGTCTCTACATAGTACCTCTTGTGAGCGCGCCAAAAAGTTTGAAAATAAAAAACTTACTCAACTTAACACAAAATTACAAAAATATTTTTTTCCAAATTCATTCCAGAAATTTTCGTTTATAAAAGATATTTTTTTGCTCGCTAGTATTTTACAGAACATCTCTAAAAAGTAGGTGTTCCACGAAACTCCGTAAAAACATTGTTGTCGCTTTTCCACAATGCGTTGATTTAGTATTTTGAAAAACTCTGCGAAAGGAGTGTTACCAAACTCACACAAACGCTTAAAAAATGAGTTTCGGTTAAAAGGCAGTGAAAAACAATATCACAATTATGTGCATAATGGAAATATTAAAAAATTAAGATTTACTCGTGTCAAATTTTATTATTACACTTTCATTCAACATAATTATTTTGAAACAAGAAACAGGGAATTTTCAACAAAATAGTTTTTTTAGTCTAATTGATGAGCCTTGAATATAAAAAAATGAATTTGAACAAAAAAGTGTAATTGATAATATTTCAAGAATTAAATAACTACATTTTTATTTAAAATTCATTAAAAAAAAGAACTTTCAAACAAATTTATTTAATTTACAATAAAGAAATGAACTTTTAACTAAAATGATTAATCTTCGACAAATAAAAATTATTATATAGCTGAATTTTGAAGCCAGAAGATGAATTTTCTACAAAAATAGAAAACTTTTCAACAAAAGATATTAATTTTCAAATGCAAAAAAAAATTATCAACCAAAAATAAAATTATAGAGCAGGTACCAGAAAGGTGGAATAATGTTGATTGATAAACTAATCTGAAATAACTTGATTTAATTAGGTGCAAATAAGTTAAATTTTAAGTTCAAAAAATAGATTTTTGATCAAATAAAATAAATTTTAAAGGAAACAGTTAAATTTTCAACCAAAAAGACTTTTCAAAAAAACTTCAAGAAATGGAAAAGTTAAATTTGTTGTTAAAAAATTAATTTTTAATAATCGAAACTAATTTTCAACCAATTAAACGAAATTTCAAACAAAAGGACTAATTCTCTACCAAAAAATACTTTTTGTTTACAAAATGTATTAATTCTCAAACAAATATTTTCATTTGTAATGGAACTTTTAACCAAATAATGCAATCTTCTAACTAAAAAGGTTCATTTTCTACAAAAAAAAAAAACAACAAAATTTTCAACAAAATGAAAAAAATTTCTAACAAAAAGGATAAATTTTTGAAAAAAAATTAAACTCTTAAATTTTCAACAAAATAAATGAATTTTCTACTAAAAAGATTGAAATTTTACCAAAAAACTTTGAAACAAAATTGAATGGTTAAATTTTTAGTTGAAAAATTAATTCTCAATAAAAAAACTAATAGTTAATAGAAAAATGATAAACCAAACATTGAATATATATTCAAATTTTCAGTAACAAAATAATTTTAAAAAGATATTAAGAAAATGATTATATTTTGAAAAAAAGAAAAAGATTTTTCAACTGAAATAATGTATAATCAACCAAAAAAATTAATTTTTAACAAAGTAGTTTTATTTTCAACTATTTTGATGAAAATTTCCAATTTTTTTGGTTAAAATCAATTATTTTAACTGAAAATACAATAATAAAATGATACATTGATAATAATTAACAATGTTTAATTTTGTTCATCAACAATAAAAATATTTTGAATTCAAAAACTTGAATAAAAATTTTAAACAAATTGAAAAAATTTGTCTGCACTTTTCAAAATTGTACTGTGTAAAAAATATTTTTAACTAATAAATTAGAAAATTTTATCACATAAAAGATACTGTTACTGATACTTTACTTATGATACTGATAATATTATATTTCTTACACGCAAAACATTAAATTTTGTTTTTTAATTTAATTTTTAAATTTTGTACTTAATATTATTCGGATAAAATAAAGGATATTTCAACCAAAAAGATTGTATTTTAAATAAACTTTGTTGAATTTGTGGCAAAAATAAATTTTTTGGCAAAATAACTGAATCCTTAACAAAAACAAAAAAAAATTTTAAGACGTTGCATTTTAAGCCAAAACAGATTAAGTTTTTTCCCAAAAGAGACGAATTATTTACAAGACAGTTCCATTTTTTTAACAGAAAAATATACATTTTTAACAACATTTGTTCATCGTATTTGTTCATTTGTTTTTAAGGTTATAGAAATATAATTTTAGCAAGATACTTGCAAAAATTCAAAGATATTTTCGAAGACTTTCTAACCTTCTAAATGTTAAAAAAAATTATTAGCATTTAAAATTGCTTTTCTTGAAAATACACCAAAATTACAAAAATTGCCTTCAAATCTGTTATAACAATTTTGGAAATCTCTTGAAATATTTTAGAAAGTTAATTAATAATTAAATAATTTAAAAAAATAAAATATCAGTTTGAATTTTCCCATGAATTTGAAGAAAAAATTTATATTATTATAAAACCTTTCAAAATCCTTAAGAAGCTTCAACGTTTTAATTTATGAATATTCAAATATTTAAGTTTTTTAACTTTCCAAAAATCTTTTTAATTTTTAATTTAATTAAAATTCTTTTTAAACCTCTAAATATCTCTTAAACTAACTTGATTTTCTCATAAAAGTTTTTAATCGTGCTAGTCGAAACTTTTCTTTAAAATCGTCCAAATTCTGTTTCGAAATTTTAGGAAAAAATTTGAAATATTTTAAGAAGTTTTTCCAATTTTCTCTATAAATTTGTTTTTTAAAATAATGAATCAGTTTAAATTTGACAAGAATTTCAAGAACTTTGTTTATCATCGCGAAACCTTTAAAAATCTTTTAAAAAATTCAAAAAGTTAATTTCCACATATTCAAAAATGTTCGTTTTTTCTGACCTTTTTTTTTTAATTTTAGATTAATTTTAAATCTATGTAGAACTTCTAAATGTCTCTTAAACTTGATAGAAGTCTTTATAAAACTCAGTTCTCTTGCTAACTGATCATTTTTGTTTCGAAACTTTTGATTTAATTGTTTTTAATTTTAGGGGATTATTTAAAATGTTTTGAAATCATTGTCAACTTTTTCTTCGAATTAATTTTTTTAATTAAAAAATCAGCTTAAGTTTTGCCAGGACTTTCAAGACAAATTTTAATTCTCTTGTATCATTCTTAAAGTATAAAAAAGCTTCTTTTTTTAGATTTTTAATTGATTATTATTATTATTTGATATAATATTTAGATAAGCTTAGATTTTTCATAAACTTAAAATTTTGGTGACTTTTTATTTGAATAGGGAAAAAGGTGCGACGCGGGTTTCCCGCCAAAAATATTTTCTAGATTGCGATAGTTTCGAGAAATAATTCAAAATGGCGCCATGCACTTTCTAATAATTTTACTCTTATCAAATCGTATTTGCAACAGATTAGGGATGGGAAATAACGGCAAAATAATGTATCAATATATATCGATATTTTCCGAAAAGATATCGATATTTATCGAAAACTTCCCCCTCCCTCCACTACCCTAACCTGACTCGAATTCACGGCTTGGCAAATTTGATTTAAATTAAAATACTGAGAGACACAAACTGTTTAGAAATACAAATAGTTTATTGAATGTTTTTTTTTGCAATAAAAAACAATGCAAACAATAGTATGAAAATGAATCAAATTTATTTTAATTACAAGTATAGTTAAAAGGCGATTGAAGATGTAGTCTTTTAGTCTTTTCTAAGGCACTAAAAATATTGCTTATTGTAAAACTTGGAGTAATGCAATATTTTATACAAACACAGATTCGAGTTCTTTCTAAGACCGCGTAACGAAACTGAAACGAAACGACAATGTTCGTAAGGTGCAAAGTACAAACTCAGTGAACACTAAGTGAATACTGAATAACTGAAAGTTTTAAATAAATCAACTGCGCAATAGTTGCGCATGCCTAAAGTCCCGCTCATTGGCCTTTCAGGCTCTGTCCCTATCGCTTGCTTAAGTAGCCACTTGTAGAAAGAGACACAACGGTGATGACGCAGCAGACGAGAAAAATATCGATAAATATCGTTAAGAGAAAAATGTATCAATACTTTTCGATACCGTGGAGTATCGATATGTATCGATATTTATCTATACTTTTCCCATTCCCTACACCAGATTTGTATCAAATCCTAATTTCCAAACCCTGGATGACTTGTATCGAATTTTGTTCCTCGAAAAATCTTTTAGTTATTTACCAAGATACTGCTATCAAAACTCTACTAAATGTTATGAAATAAGACAAATTTGATAGATAGTCTGATAGAAATGTATGCTCAAGGCGTAACCTTTATACCGACTTTAGAATGATCGTTAACTACGCAAAAATAATTCAAAAATACAACAAAAAATTCTCTTCCTTGGGTATGTCAATTTTAATGTACACCAAACTCTCGCTTTCAGTCCCCCGACACTGGACTGAAAGCGAGACTTTAGTGTATTTTCTTTTGTTTTCCGTGCAAAAAAATTCAACTTTACCCACTTCAAAATGACCCTAAACAAGAATTCACTTCTGTTTTTTCTTCATAGGAGGCAATCAAATTTATGAAAATAAAATTTTTACAGGTTTATATTGACTTTATGGAACAAACAACGTTGCCTCCACCTTTGAATCTGATTCCCACACCAGGAGGAATTCACTCAGTTGTCGAATACATCAAGGCACTTTTTAGAAGATCACCCAACAAACGAGCCCGATGGAACTTGACACATTGCTGCTACATAGTTAGTATCATTGTACAGAAAGTACATCTTTAGTATGTACAACTTTTATGTGATTATAATTAATTTATGTAAAATTTTGTACAGGAGGAAATAGATGATGAAACCAATCAAAAGGATTTTCAGGTAGTAATGTCTCAACTAGTTCTGCGATATTTCAGAAAAAAAGATACAGAATCAGATGAATCGCAAGTCAACGGACTTCGAAAAGAGCTAGCAGAATTGCGAAGTCTCCTAAGGGAAGCATTAGCTCCTGCATGAAATGGGAAAACGACAACTTTTTCTAAAATCCATTTAGTTTTTGCTCAACTGTCAGCGTGAAAGTTTGTCCCTCGCGAATAAACTTCAAGGTACACATGACATCCCTGTTCTGAAATTGGATATGTACATCTAGGATATTTATAAATATTTCCTGTATTTCTATTATAGTGCAAAGCTCACAGTTAAAAAAGTTATTGAACTGCAGACAAAAGAAACTAAAAAGTTGCATATCTTTCCGGAAAGTATACGACCGTGTGCTTTAATTTTGTACCAATAGGTGCGGGCGCATGTTAACCGCACACAGTGTGCGCACCAAATGCGGGCACGATTCGTGCACTATGATCTTTACGGAATGCGTTTCATTTGGTGACAGCACTGTGCTTTCTTTAAGATGTGTGGGCGCCAGCGATTCCCGACTCGCCATATGACCTGCTAAGGTTACCCCCCCCCCCCATTGCATCCAGCGCGTTACCCCTCGATTGCTTTTTCTCGTCTGGGATTATATTTTAGAAGACAAGCGTACCTGATATACTTAAGTTGGAAATTGTAAACAGAAATCGTAAATTTTATTTCCCGGATTCCCCAGAATGAAATTAAGCTGTTGTCCCTTCTGGTTCCACTTTAGAAATTTACCATAGAGTTTATTACACTAAAATTCGAAGATTATAAAAAATCTTTGATAAAAATGAAAACTTTTTGTCAATTCAAGTATATTTACAGATTTACTTCTTTTTTTAAGCTTTTACTTTGATGTTAAAAAGTCAAACAGCACTTTTTTGGATAAAAATTCAACTATTTCGGAAATTTTTAGGTCAGTTACTCCAGCTTCTTCCTTACTCTTGATTTTTGGATTTTCTTTAGTCTACTGAATTGCGCCC
>JAAAKG020144577.1:0-11092 GCA_010014905.2 Druon quercuslanigerum
TACCTAGTTAAATTTTCAAGCTAAAGAGCTAAATTTGCAACAATGATAAATAATTTTTAAACTAGCAAAAAACTAAAATCGATACCTTTTCAATTAACTTCCTGAATTTTTAAATAAAAAAGATACATTTTTAATAAAAATGAAATATTTAAATTTATACATAAAAACTTTTTCAACTAAACAAAACGATGTTTGAACAAAATACCATAATTTTTAAACAGAAAAAAATAATTTTCAACTAAGAATATTAATTTTCTGCTATAGAATAAAAAGATTTAATAAAATACTTCAATTTTTAAATAAAGAAGATAAATTTTCAAAAAATAAAAAAGAGATTGGTTAATTCTTAACTAAAAATTTTGTTTTAGGCAAAAAAACAAATTTTCAACAAAATAGGCGATTTTTAAACAAATAGATACATTTTTGAATGAAATGCTTGATCTTTAATGAAAAAATAGATTTTTAATAGGCTTTAAGAAGCTTTTAAAAAGCTTTACGAAGCTATTAATAAGCTGTACTGAGCTATTAATAAGCTTAATCTATATTTGTTAAATAGTTAAATCTACTGTTTTAAATTTAAAAAAATTTAAATGGGAATAAAATCAAATTTAGAATCCTAATTAACGTCAAATAATTAAGTTGATAAGTTAATTTCTGAAAATAAAATCAAGAATCCAATGACCAAATTTGGACAATCTCCATAAAATGTTCCCATTGCAATCTGAAAAATAAAGCCCTTTTCTTTTTGTTTTCCTAAAAGAAAAGAACAACAACTTCTCCCTGTGAAAAAAAAAAACAAAAAAAATATAAAAAAGAGGAAAGAAAAATGAGAAGAAAACCAACCAAATCCCATTCCTTCTCTTTTTTTTATTTGAAAAAACAAATAAAAAAATAATTTTTTCTTATATATTTATATAATTTATGCGTAAATTCTTTCTTTTTTTTGTCCTTATCATTATCAAATCACAGAAAAACAAGCACCCTTCTCAGGGCAAAAAAATAAATAATTAAATTTTTTAATTTTCAGTTCTTTTTCTTTTCTCCTCAGAGGCAAAAAAATAGATTTTTTTTATGTTGTAATGGGAACATTTTATGGCGATTGTCCCAAAATTCTAAGAAGATCTTTAATCTTGCATAAAAATTTATTTAATTTCCCAAAAAATTAATAATCTTCTTAAAAATTAAATTAATTTAGAATGAAAATTCGAACCTTAAAGAAGCAATATTCGTTGGATTTCAATATGATGATTTTCGATTAAAAATACCAATTTTACGCCAAGACAAAAATGTTTTAACTTAAAAATGCCCACTATTTATGAATTTATTTTTCAAATTTTAAAAATTGAAATAAAAAAAAATTCAGGTAATGAAAATCCAATCAGGTTGTTACCAACAATGATTGCAAGATCTTAGTGGAATATCGGGAATAAAAAATAATAATGATTATTTTTCGAATTTGAATAGAAACATTTAAAGTGTGATGTCCAAATTTGATCGCTGGATTCTTTTATTTCTTGTAATTGCAAGAAGGTTATAGTTTCTTTTTTCTAATGGTAGTTTATTTTGGTACTCTTGAAAAAAAACTAACAATTTTGAAAGTATGAATTCAATTTTTTGCGATTATCACTAATTAAGATAATTATTTTCTATAATAATAATGAACTTATTGAAATCTAATTTAAACTTTGTATAGATTTGATAGATAAATAACATAACTAAAACGTATAAAAAATAAAAAATTAGCAGAATTTTTTTATTTTACCAGTTACTGTTTTTATTATGACTTCCTGTTCACGACCGGCCAAATCCAGAGTCCCTCTATAAACTCTCCCGAAGGTTCCCTCTTGCATGAGACTCCGACAATAAAGCGAAGTTCTTGATACTGCAAGTGCTTTTGCTTTTTCACAGGGATCCGTAGACTGAAACAAATGGAGAAATTAAATTAAACAAATGCTCAGCTTTAGGAACTTTTAAAAATTGTAAAGAAGTTGATCTATTATATCTAATAGGAAAATCGAAAATAGAAATTGACGGCATTTATGGAAGATAAGAAACAAGAAAAATTACACTATTCCTCATTTAGATCCCTCATGAAAGTATTTTTTTTTGGATTTTCTAAAACTTCGGATCAAATTTTTCTTGCTTCTCGTAAAAAAAAACGATCATCTTTTTTAGTTTAATTATTTACCATCCAATTTGTTTAGGTAAAAACTTTTCGGAAAATATTACCTGACTAGCAAACATTTATAAAGTTTTTAAAAAATTGAAAAAAAGAAAAACATTTTTAATTTAAAATAAAAATTTCGAATAACCAATTATTTTTTAAGTTTATCTGATTATTTGTTTTCTCGGTTTTATAATTATAATTTTAGGAAGATTCTCGAAAAAATTCAAAACTATGTTTGAAGATTTCAAATATATCGAAAATGTATCTAGCAAATTTTGGTGAATTCTGTTTTTCGTGATTTTTAAAAAATCTTTTAAAATTAAAAAAAATGCATTAAGATCTTTGATTGCGCTATTTAGAAAAACTTTGAAAATGTTCTAAATACTTTTAAATCATTTTAAAGAACCTCCTAGCATTAAATTTCTATGCTCTTAAAGCTTTTTGAAATTCTTAAAAAGCTCCTACATATTTTAGCTGAAATCGTAAAAAAATAAGTTTCTAATTTTTCAAAAGGTCATTAAAAGTTTTTTTAGGAATCTCATGCAAATTTTTTGATTGTCTTAAAACCTTTAAAAATCCTTGAAAAGCTAAAAATTTGTATTTCGAATTCTTTTAAAATCTACGTCATCATGTACAGTTTTATTTTGTTCAGAAATTCCTAAAATCAAATACTTTTTGTTATTGGGAAAAAACAATCCTCTTCTCTTAGTTAAATTCCATCAAAAACAATTTTTCTTCTATAATAAATACTTCGAAAAACTAATTATTTTTTAAGTTTATTTGAATATTTGTTTTCTTTGTTTTATAATTATAATTTTTAAAAGATTCTCGAAAAAAATTAAAAACGATATTTGAAGAATTCTAAAATATCCAATAAGTATCTAGACAATTTTATAAATTTTGTTTTGAAACTTCTAAATATCTTTTAAAATAAAATTTTTCTTAGATCTTTTAAAATTGAAAACGTGCATTGAAATCTTTCATATCCCTATTTAGAAAATTTTTGGAATTGTTCTAAGAATCTAATGAACATTTTTTTATTGTCTTGAAACCTTTCAAAATCGTTAAAAAGCATAAAATTTGTATTTCTAAGCCTTGCAAAATCTACGTAATAGTGTACAGTTTTTAAAATGTTTGAAAATTTTAATATATAGTTTTATTTTGTTCAAAAATTCCTAAAATTAAATATTTCTTGTTTTTTGGGAAAAAACAATCCTCTTTTATTAGTTAAATTTCTTTCCAACCAAATTTTTCAGCTATAAAACTTTCAGGAAAAATTACTTGGCTAGGAACCATTTATACAATATTTAAAAAAATTTTAAAGAGAAAACCATTCTTAATACAAAATAAAAATTTCGAATAACTAATTATTTTTGAAGTTTATCTGATTATTTGATTTTAGGGTTTTATATTTATAATTTTAATAAGATTCTAGAAAAAATTCAAAACGATATTTGAAGAATTCAAATATTTTGAAGCAGTATCTAGAACATTTTTGTGAATTTGTTCTAAAACTTCTAAATATCTTCTGAAATGATTCGCATTTGTCCTAAGATTTTTGAAAATTCCTTTGAAATTGAAAAAATGCATTAGGATCTTCCAGATTTTGGAAATGTTCTTAAATATTTTTAAATCATTTTAAATAACCTCCTAATAATAAATTTCTATTCACTTAACACTTTTCGAAATTGTTAAAAAGCTCCTACATTTTTGACCGAAATCTTCAAAAAACTAAGTATCAAACTTTTAAAAAGTTAAATAAAATTTTTTCTAGGAATATCATGAACAATTTTTGCTTGTCTTAAAAACTTTTAAAATCCTTGAAAAGCTTAAAATTTGTATTTCAATGTTTTGAAAAATCTACATCATCATGCACAGTTTTGAAAATGTTAAAAAATTTTAAATTATTGTTTTATTTTGTTCAGAAATTCCTAAAATTAAATATTTCTTGTTTTTGGGGTAAACAATCCTTTTGTATTAGGTAAATTAAAAAATTAAAAAAGAAAAACTCATTTTTAATACAAAATAAAAACTTGGAAAAACTAATTATTTTTTAAGTTTATTTGATTATTTGAAGAATTCAAAAATATCGAATAAGTATCTAGAAAATTTTTATAAATTTTGTTTTAAAAGTTCTAAATATCTTCTGAAATTATTAAAATTTTTCTTAAATTTTTTTAAAATCTTTTAAAATTGAAAAAGTGCATTAAAATCTTTCATATCCCTGTTTAGAAAATTCTTGGAATTGTTCTAGGAATCTAATGAAAATTTTTGTATTGTCTTGAAACCTTTGCAAATCCTTAAAAAGTTAAAAATTTGTGTTTCGAAGTCTTTTAAAATCTACGTTATCATGTACAGTTTTTAAAATATTAAAAATTTTTTAATTATGGTATTATTTTATTCAAAAATTTCTAAAATCAAATATTTCTTTTTTGGGGAAAAAACAATCCTCTTTTATTAGTTAAATTCGTTCCCAACAAAATTTTTTCGCTATGAAATATTCGGAAAATATTACCTGGCTAGAAACTATTTTAAAATATTTAAAAATTTAAAAAAAAGAAAACCATTTTTAATACAAAATAAAAATTTCGAAAAACTAATTATTTTTTAATTTATCTGATTATTTGTTTTCTTGGTTTTATAATTATAATTTTAATAAGATTCTCGAAAAAAAAATCAAAACGGTTTTTGAAGATTTCAAATATACCCAATAAGTATTTACAAAATTTTTGTAAAGTTTTATGTTTTAAAACTTCTAAATATCTTTTGAAAGATTCGCATTTTTCCTGAAATTTTGAAAAATCTTTTAAAATTGAAAAAAATGCATTCAGATCTTCCATATTCCTATTTAGAAAAATTTTGGAAATGTTATTAAAGATTTTAAAATCATTTTTAAGAATTCCTAAAAAATAAAATTCTATTATCTTAAAGCTTTTGAAAATTCTTAAAAAACTCTTACATTTTTTGGCTGAATCTTCAAAAAACTAAGATTCAAATTTTTAAAAAGTTAATAAAAATTTTTTTCAGCGAATGTCATGAACAATTTTTGCTTTTCTTGAAATCTTTTAAAATCCTTGAATAGCTTAAAATTTGTATTTCAAAGTTTTGCAAAATCTACGTCACCATGTACAGTTTTTGAAATGTTTAATATTTTTAAATTATAGTTTCATTTTGTTCAAAAATTCCTAAAATCGAATATTTCTTCTTTTTAAGAAAGAACCAATCCTTTTTTATTAGTAAAACTCCTTCCTTAAAAAAGAGAAAACCATTCTTAATACAAAATACAAATTTCAAGTAACTAATTATTTTTTAAGTTTAGCTGATTATTTCTTTTCTAGATTTTATAATTATAATTTTCATAAGATTCTCAAGAAAAATTCAAAACGATATTTAAAGGATTCAAATATGTCGAAGTAGTATCTAAAACATTTTCATAAATTTTGGTTTAAAACTTCTAAAAATCTTTTTAAGTGATTCGAATTTTTCCTAAAATGTTTCAAAAATATTTTAAAATTAAAAAATCCAATAAGATTTTCCATATGCTTATTTAGAAAAATTTAAAAAAAGTTTAAACAAGATTTAAAATCATTTTAAATAATCTGTATACATTAACTTTCTATTCTGCTAAAATTCTTAAAAATCGCCTAAAATTGTTTGGGAAATCTTCAAAAAACTGAGTTTTCAATTTTGTTAAAGTTAATAAAAAACTTTCCTAGAAACCTTATAAACGTTTTTTGATATCTTGAAACCTTTCAAAATCCTTGAAAAGCCTCAAATTCTTATTTATAAATATTGAAAAATCGACATAATGAATTAGAATTTTGAAAATCTTTTCAAATTAAATTTTTTTTTTTTATTTGTTCAAAACTTCTAAATATTTTCTAACATCAGGTCCAAAATATCTAAATTGTAGAACGTACGAAAATTTCCTTATGGTTTAAAAAATTAAATTCAGTTCTTTTTGTAAAGTGTTTCGTATTGGCAGCTGATAAGAAATTAAAATAAAACAAAACTTTTGATTAAGTGAGGATTTTTTATAATAAAATTTTGTAGGATTTAGTTAATATTTACTTGAAATATTTTTTATTGTATGCTATATGATTATTTCTTTTAAACAAGCAAGCCCTCAATTGCCTACGATTTCCAAAAAAATTTTAAACGTTAACGTTTCAAATACTTAAAAATTACAGCTTGCGTTTTCAGTACGAACAGAAGTCAGTTCATATATAATAGCATGTAATTTTTTTAAATTTTCATAAAACACAATAAATATTGAAATGCGCATTTTCTAATTTTCTAAAACTTCTGATGCAAGTAAAAAGTGTACTCTGGTTGAGAGGGAACAATTTTCTAAAATTATTTTATGTTTCGAAGAGTTAGGCGCACATTGTCTGACCATTACGGAATTATTCTACTGACGGACAATGTCGCGAGGTATAACTCGTGGTTTGAAATAACGAACAGTGGACAAATGTTTAACGATTTGAACATACATTAAAAAAAAATTCGTTACAATTTCAGAGAGTATACTCAGCTCGATTTATGATTTATTTACTTAAATCGTTTATAAATAAACAAATGTGACGAAGCAAATTACTATTTTTCTATTCGACTTTCCAGGAACACTTAAATAATGTAAAATTGTTGAAATTACCGACATTCTATTATTATATCTATATTAATTTATGACATTCCTAATTAGTTAATGACCTTTTAAACCACGTTTTATAAACAAATCCATCATTTAAGCTCTGCAACATTGTCTTTAAAAAAATTCTTTTTTCAACATCAGTCCTGTTAGTTAACATCAATATACAATAAACATTAAATACCATTTTTAGTAAAGATTTAAGCAAATATAGTGCCACAACGAGTTAAATGATGATAAATAAGAAGCATTAAGAAAGTTTCAAATGTTCGTCAATTTTTATAATTCTGAAAGAAGGTTATTTGTTAATAACTTTTTTGTTTTTTTTTATAATTATTATAAATCAGGACCTTTATGAGAGCTTCTTATTTACTATCGAAAATTTTTAACTCGATGTGGCACTTCGTGTATAAATAAGTGAGGAAATAAAAAAAAATTCGCTAAGTGGTCAAGCCATTTCGTTACTATTTGTCAAGGTAGTGGAGAGAGAGTCCTTTACTCATGTACATAATTTTTAAAAAATTTGCAAAAGCATTACCCTGAACATTATCATTTTAGTTATAAATTTTATTATTTGGTTGAAATTTTTACAATTTTCTTCAAATGAAATCCTTTTTGGTTCAAAATTCAACTGTATTGTTAAAAATTCGTCTTTTTGGGTTAAAAATCTAGATCTTTTTCTAGAACATTTAACTTTTGTAGAAAATTCATATTTTGTTGGTGAAAAGTCAACAGAAATCTTTTTTTAGATGAAAACTACTTTTCTGAGAACATGCCTTTTTGATTTACAAATTCACCTGTCTTATTATAAATCTTATTTTACTTAGACAAAAATGCAACTGCTTGCTTCAAAAGTTAACAATACTGTTAAAAAGTCGTACTTTTTGACTGAAAAATCGAATATTTAGTAGAATATTAATTTATTGTTTACAACTCTTATTTTGGGGTTAAAAAGTGAACTGGAATCTCCTTCGGATAAAAATTTAACAATTTTTTGATGTTTTTTTTTAATCTATCTGTTTTAGAAGAAATTTCATCTTTCTTGAATGAAAACTCGATTCTTCGGTAGAAAATTCAACCTTTTTTTTGAATGTTTGTCTTTTTCATTATAATATTCATCGGCTTCAGTAAAAATTACATCTTTCTTGCGTAAAAATGAAACCATTTAGTAGAAAATTCAACAATTTTTTTGAAAATCATAGTTTTTGTTTAAATTACGTTGTTTGAAAAAATTCGGATTTTTTTTAAATTTAATATTTCAATGTTAAAAAAAGAACTAAAATCTTTTCTTGGCGAAAATTCAGTATTTTTTTGACATCAAAAAAAAATACAGCTATTTTAAGAGAAATTTTGTCTTTATTGGATAAAAATTCAAATTTTTGGTTGACCATTAAACCGGTTTTTTGAAGACATAATTTTTAGTTTAAAAATTCCATTGTTTTACTAAATATCGAACTATTTCGTAGTAAATTTACTTTTTGTTAAAAGTTTATTTTGTGGTATTTAAAAACGACTGAATCTTGTCTAGGTAAAAGTTCAACAAAAAATGATGTGTCGTTTTTCATTAAAAATTTATTTGATTTAGTAGAAATTTCAGCTTTCTTCGATAGAATAAAAAAGGCAGTCTGTTAGGATTGTAAAATCATTCTTCTTTTGTAGAAATTTATTTTTTTCTTAAAAAATTCATATTTTGATTTTTTAAACTCAATTTGAATCTTCTTTGGATAAAAATTCAAAAGTTTAGAAAAAATACACATTTATCTGGTTTAAGAGAAATTTAATCTTTTTGGATATAAATACCACTATGTTGTAGACAATTTAACAGATTTGTTAAAAGTCCTTTTTTTCTTTAAAATTTGCTTTATGGACAGAAAATTCAAGTTTTTTGTAAAACTTATTTCTTTTTAAAAAATTCATATTTTGATCATCAAAAGTCAGTTGACATATATTTTAACAGAAAATTCAACTATAATTTTTTATATGAAAATTTAATTTTTTAGTTAAAAATTCTTCTTTTATGTTGTAGTACTCAAGTATTTTGCTTAAAGGATTTGGTTGATTTACTTTCTCAAGAAATCTTTTTTTTCTTAAATATTTATATTTTTTCATTTGAAAATTCATTTCTTTGGTTGACAGTTTACGTATTTTGTTAAAAATCAATCCGTTTTCATTATTAATTATATTACTTTGGTAAAAGTTAAACTATATTGTTAGAAAATTAATGTTTGTTGGAATGCTTAGGTCTTTGGTTGATAATAATTAAGTGTTTAGTTGAAAAGCCATTTTTTTGGTTTAAAATTAATTTTTTAACTGAAAACGTAACTTTTCAATTTTTTAAGATTCATCTTTTTAGTTGAAATATCTCCTTTTTTATTAAAAAAAATAATTTTTTTCGTTGAAAATTTCATGTTTGCTATGTAAAAATGCATCAGGCTCCTGTAAAATTAATCTTTTTACTCAAAAGTCATATTTTGGTTTGATGCACTATTATTTCTTGCTTGAGTAAAAAATCCTTTTTTTTTTTAAATTCGCTTTTGGATTAAATTTTTTTTGTTTGTTATAAATTTCATCGTTTTGGAGTGAAACATAAACTATAACACTTTTTTGTCGGCAATTTTTCTTTTGAGGTCGCAAATATAATGCAGTGTAATTAAAAAACATTAATTATACTGTATTTTTCGCTGAAAATTCTCGTTTCCATAAAAAATTTCTAAGCTCCACCCCCTTTTCGGGCTCTGAAAGTGGAATTTAAAACTGTAAAATTTTTTCGTATATTAGATTCAGCAATTAAAATGAACTTTATATAAAGTCCTTTGAAAAAGTAATTAAATTTCTATCTAGAATGTACTTTTTTATAATATAATTATTGTAAAGATTATAAAAATATGAAGAATACAATAATACACTTTTATAATTAAAATTGTGTTATGAATTTTATGATTTATTTAATATTGCGAGAAAAAAGATGACAAACATCGAGACTCAAAGTACATAAAATTTAAAAAAAACAATAAATAATTTTATAAAAAATAACATAAAGATTTCGGCAGAATTTACTACTACTTGAAATCATTCATTATTATGTTTAGTGCAGAAAATACGGTTTTAAAATATTTTTGGAAAAATAATTGTTTAAACAATTTATATTTGTTTCAACAATTCAAAAATGATAAATATTTTTTTTCTATGAACTATACATTTATAAAAATAATTGTATATATCCTATTTTATTTCAATTTTTTAAAGTTATCAACAAAAAAAACTGCTTGAGCAAATAAAAGTTCGTAAACTCTCATCTTCAATTCCTACAAATTTTGGCACGTTTCGAGGAAACCCTGGGGCATAAGTTCAATTTTCCGAAAATCAAAAATTTTCCCATATTAATTCAATGGGGTTTTCAAGAGCGTGGTGGCACGTGTTAATAACTAAATTTTAAAACATAAAAGAAAAAAAATTGAAATGCATTTTTGGACCATCCTATTCTACACATACCGAAAATAGGTGGTTATTTATACCAAAATTTTGGAAAAAAGCCCCTTTTTCAAATCTGATTTTACCGAAAAAATATGTTTTCTTAAAAATTAATTTATTAAGGTTAAAGTTGAACTACTCTGTTAAAATTTAGTTTCTCTAAATATTTACTCATGGTTAAGAATTGTTATTATTTTCTTAAATTAATTTTTGAGCTTAACGTGCAACTGCTTAAAAATTTGTTTTTTGTTGTTCAGAATTAATTTTGTTAAATAATAATTTGACAAATCTATTTTTGATATTATAAATATATTTTTAATTGGAAATTTAATTATTTTGTTTACAATGCAACTATTTTGGTTAAAAGGCACTTTTGTGAAAAACTTAACTACTTGGTTAAAAGCTGTACTACTTTGCTGTAAATTTATTTCTTTGGTTCAAGATTCATCTGTTTGGTGGAAAATTGAACTATTCCATTTTTAGAAAATTTATCCACTTTTTAGTAGAATATTTATCTCCTGAGATGAAAATTCGTTTTATTAAAGAGAATTAATTCTAATAACAAAAATGTAAATATTATATTTTTTATTGAAAACTTATATTTAATAATAAAAATTGAACTTTTTTGTTAAAAATCCAACAATTTGGTTTAGAGTTTGTCTTTTTTCTTATGAATTTGATGTTTTTTAATTCAACTAAAATCTTTAGTGGTTGAAATATGATCCATTATACGTTTTTTTGTAAATTTATAAGTTTAAATTAAATATTCTACTTGTTAGTTTAAAGTTAAGATATCTTTTAACAAA